>CAJUWN010000678.1:0-30985 GCA_910589765.1 Avena atlantica
ACTCTCAAACATGTATCAGGTCTTAAGGTTTGATGTAATTCGCCCTGGAAACCATAAAACTGTGGGCAATAACTCATGAAAACGTCCATAAAATGCAAAAAATTAAGAGTGTTTGGTCATATCCCTCCAACAGTATCGAGTCTTTCGGTTGTTGTAAATCGCCCTGGAACCCGAAATCAGTGGGCAATACCTCATGAAAACAGGCATAAAACAAGAAAACGATGAGTTTTTTAGTCATATCTATCAAACATGTAACGAGTCTTATAGGCCTTGCAAATCCGATTAGAACGCAAAAATAGTGGGAAATAACTCATGAAAATGGCCAAAAACCTCAAAAAGACGAGTTTTTGGTCATAATCTCTGAAACATGTATTGGTTTCTTAAGGTCATTGTAAATCGCCCTAGAACCCCTAAACAGTGGGCAATAGCTCATCAAAACGGCCATAAAACGCGAAAACGACGATTTTCTTGTCATTTTTCTCAGACGAGTAAGGGGTATAATTATGGACCATGCAAATCGCCATGGAACCCAAAAATGTGGGCGATAGGTCACGAAAATGGCCATAAAAACACGAAACGACGAGTTGTTGCTCATAACTCTCAAACATGTATCGGTTCTTCGGGTGGTTGTAAATCGCCATAGAACACCAAAATAGTGGGCAATAGCTCATCAAAACGGCCATAAAACGTGAAAACGACGATTTTCTTGTCGTTTGCCTCACACATGTAAGGGGTATTATGGACCATGCAAATCGCCATGGAACCCCGTAAATGTTGGCAATAACTCAGTAAAATAGCCATAAAACACAAACTGACGAGTTTTTGCTCATTACTCTCAAAACATGTATCGGGTCTTAAAGTTGCTGTAAAGTCACCATAGAACCATAAAATTGTGGGTAATAGCTCATGAAAATGACCATAAAACGCGGAAACTGCAAGTTTTTGGTCATATCTCTCCAACATGTATCAGGTCTTAAGGTCGTTGTAAATTGCTCTGGAACCCCAAAACAGTAGGCAATAGCTCATGAAAACGGCCATAAAACGCTAAAACTACGAGTTTTTTAGTCATATATCTCAAACATGCAATAGGTCTTTATAGGCCTTACAAATCCAAATGTGGGTAATAACTCATGAAAATGGCCATAATGACGAAAACGACAAGTTTTGGTCATAACTCTCAAACAAGTATCCGGTATTAAGGTCGTTGAAATCCCCTTGAACCCGAAAACTATGCGCAATAGCTCATGAAGACGACCATAAAACACGAAAAACGATGAGTTTTTGCTCATATCTCTCAAACATGTAAGGGTTCTTACGAGGCATGCAAATCCTCATGGAACCCCAAAACTATGGGCAATAACTCACGAAAACGACCATAAAACACGAAAACGACGATTTTTCGTCATAAATCTCAAACATGTATCAGGTCTTAAGGTTGATGTAAATTGCCCTGGAACCATAAAACTATGGGCAATAACTTATGAAAACATCCATAAAATGCGAAAATTGAGAGTGTTTGGTCATATCCCTCCAACAAGTATCAAGTCTTACGGTCGTTGTAAATCGCCCTGGAACACCAAAACAGTGGGCAATACCTTATGAAAACAGCCATAAAACGAGAAAACGATGAGTTTTTAGTTATATCTCTCAAACATGTAACGGGTCTTATAGGCCTTGCAAATCCGCTTGGAACGCAAAAACAGTGGGAAAAAACTAATGAAAATGGTCAAAAACCTTGAAAAAGACGAGTTTTTGGTCATAACTCTCAAACATGTATCGGTTCTTAAGGTCGTTGTAAATCGCCCTAGAACCCCTAAACAGTGGGCAATAGCTCATCAAAATGGCCATAAAACGCGAAAACGACGATTTTCTTGTCATTTTTTTTAGACATGTAAGGGGTATTATTATGGACCATGCAAATCGCCATGGAACCCCATAAATGTGGGCAATACGTCACGAAAACGGCCATAAAACACGAAACCGACGACTTGTTGCTCATAACTCTCAAACATGTATCGGTTCTTCAGGTGGTTGTAAATCGCCATAGAACCCGAAAATAGTGGGCGGTAGCTCATCAAAACGGCCATAAAACGCGAAAACGATGATTTTCTTGTAGTTTGCCTCGCACATGTAAGGGGTCTTATGGACCATGCAAATCGCCATGGAACCCCGTAAATATGGGCAATAACTCATGAAAACAGCCATAAAACACGAAATTGACGAGTTTTTGCTCATTGCTCTCAAACATGTATCGGGTCTTAAAGTTACTGTAAGTCACCTTGGAACCATAAAACTATGGGTAATAGCTCATGAAAACGACCATAAAACGCGGAAACTGTGAGTTTTTGGTCATATCTCTCCAACATGTATCAGGTCTTTAGGTCGTTGTCAATCGCTCTGGAACGCCAAAACAGTAGGCAATAGCTCATGAAAACGACCATAAAATGTTAAAACTACGAGTTTTTAGTCATATATCTCAAACATGCAATGGATCTTACAGGCCTTGCAAATCCAACTAGAACCAAAAAACTTTGGGCAATAACACATGAAAATGGCCATAATCACGGAAACGATGAGTTTTTGGTCATTACTCTCAAACATGTATCGGGTCTTAAAGTTCTGTAAGTCACCTTGGAACCATAAAACTGTGGGTAATAGCTCATGAAAACGACCATAAAACGCGAAAACAACGAGCTTTTGGTCTTATCTCTCCAACATGTATCAGGTCTTAAGGTCGTTGTAAATGGCTCTGTAACCCCAAAACAGTAGGCAATAGCTCATGAAAACGGCCATAACAAGCTAAAACTACGAGTTTTTAGTCATATATCTCAAACATGCAACAGGTCTTGAAGGCCTTGCAAATCCAACTAGAACAAAAAAAATGTGGGGTAATAACTCATGAAAATGGCCATAATCACAAAAACGACGAGTTTTTGGTCATAACTGTCAAACAAGTATCGTGTATTAAGGTCGTTGAGATCGCCTTTGAACAAGAAAACTATGGGCAATAGCTCATGAAGACGGCCATAAAACACGAAAACGACGAGTTATGACCAAAAAACTGTGGGTAATAGCTCATGAAAACGACCATAACACGCGGAAACAGCGAGTTTTTGGTCTTATCTCTCCAACATGTATCAGGTCTTAAGGTCATTATAAATCGCTCTGGAACCCCAAAACAGTAGGCAATAGCTCCTGAAAACAGCGATAACACGTAAAACTACGAGTTTTTAGACATATATCTCAAACATGCAACAGGTCTTACAGGCCTTGCAAATCCAACTAGAACCAAAAATGTATGTAATAACTCTTGAAAATTGCCATAATCACGAAAACGACGAGTTTTTGGTCATAACTCTCAAACAAGTATCGGGTATTAAGGTCGTTGAAATCGCCCTTGAACCCGAAAACTATGGGCAATAGCTCATGAAGATGGCAATAAAACACGAAAACGACGAGTTTTTGCTCATATCTCTCAAACATGTAAGGGTCTTACGAGGCATGCAAATCCTCATGGAACCAAAAACAATGGGCAATAACTCACGAAAACGACCATAAAACACGAAAACGACGAGTTTTCGTCATAACTCTCAAACATGTATCAGGTCTTAAGGTTGATGTAATTCGCCCTGGAACCATAAAACTGTGGGCAATAACTCATGAAAACGTCCATAAAATGCGAAAACTAAGAGTGTTTGATCATATCCCTCCAACAAGTATCGAGTCTTTCGGTCGTTGTAAATCGCCCTGGAACCCGAAATCAGTGGGCAATACCTCATGAAAACAGGCATAAAACAAGAAAACGATGAGTTTTTAGTCATATCTATCAAACATGTAACGAGTCTTATAGGCCTTGCAAATCCGATTAGAACGCAAAAATAGTGGGAAATAACTCATGAAAATGGCCAAAAACCTCAAAAAGACGAGTTTTTGGTCATAATCTCTGAAACATGTATTGGTTTCTTAAGGTCATTGTAAATCGCCCTAGAACCCCTAAACAGTGGGCAATAGCTCATCAAAACGGCCATAAAACGCGAAAACGACGATTTTCTTGTCATTTTCTCAGACATGTAAGGGGTATAATTATGGACCATGCAAATCGCCATGGAACCCCAAAAATGTGGGCAATAGGTCACGAAAACGGCCATAAAACACGAAACCGACGAGTTGTTGCTCATAACTCTCAAACATGTATCGGTTCTTCAGGTGGATGTAAATCGCCATAGAACCCCAAAATAGTGGGAAATAGCTCATCAAAACGTTCATAAAACGCGAAAACAATGATTTTCTTGTCGTTTGCCTCACACATGTAAGGGGTCTTATGGACCATGCAAATCGCCATGGAACCCCGTAAATGTGGGCAATAACTCAGTAAAATAGCCATAAAACACAAAACTGACAAGTTTTTGCTCATTACTCTCAAACATGTATCGGGTCTTAAAGTTGCTGTAAGTCACCTTAGAAGCATAAAATTGTGGGTAATAGCTCATGAAACGACCATAAAACGCGGAAACTGCATGTTTTTGGTCATATCTCTCCAACATGTATCAGGTCTTAAGGTCATTGTAAATCACTCTGGAACCCCAAAACAGTAGGTAATAGCTCATGAAAACGGCTATAACACGCTAAAACTACGAGTTTTTAGTCATATATCTCAAACATGCAACGGGTCTTACAGGCCTTACAAATCCAACTAGAACCAAACAAATGTGGGTAATAACTCATGAAAATGGCCATAATCACGAAAACGGAAAGTTTTTGGTCATAACTCTCAAACAAGTATCGGGTATTAAGGTCGTTGAAATCGCCCTTGAACCCGAAAACTATGCGTAATAGCTTATGAAGACGGCCATAAAACACGAAAACAACGAGTTTTTGCTCATATCTCTCAAATATGTAAGGGTTCTTACGAGGCATGCAAATCCTCATGGAACCCCATGGAACCATAAAATTGTGAGCAATAGCTCATGAAAACGGCCATAAAATGCGAAAACTGAGAGTGTTTGGTCATATCCCTCCAACAAGTATCGAGTCTTACGGTCGTTGTAAATCGCCCTAGAACCCCAAAACAGTGGGCAAATACCTCATGAAAACAGCCATAAAACGAGAAAACGATGAGTTTTTAGTCATATCTTTCAAACATGTAACGGGTCTTATAGGCCTTGCAAATCCGCTTGGAACGCAAAAACTGTGGGAAATAACTCATGAAAATGGCCAAAAACCTCGAAAAAGACGAGTTTTTGGTCATAACTCTCAAACATGTAACGGTTCTTAAGGTCGTTGTAAATCGCCCTAGAACCCCTAAATAGTGGGCAATAGCTCATCAAAACGTCCATAAAACGCGAAAACGACGATTTTCTTGTCATTTTTCTCAGACATGTAAGGGGTATTATTATGGACCATGCAAATCGCCATGGAAACCCAAAAATATGGGCAATAGGTCACGAGAACAGCCATAAAACACGAAACCGACGAGTTGTTGCTCATAACTCTCAAACATGTATCGGTTCTTCAGGTGGTTGTAAATCGCCATAGAATCCCAAAACAGTGGGCAATAGCTCATCAAAACGGCCATAAAACGCGAAAACGACGATTTTCTTGTCGTTTGCCTCACACATGTAAGGGGTATTATGGACCATGCAAATCGCCATGGAACCCTGTAAATGTGGGCAAGAACTCATGAAAATAGCCATAAAACACAAAACTGACGAGTTTTTTCTCATTACTCTCAAACATGTATCGGGTCTTAAAGTTGTTGTAAGTCACCTTGGAACCATAAAAGTGTGGGTAATAGCTCATGAAAACGACCATAAAACGCGAAAACTGCGAGTTTTTGGTCATATCTCTCCAACATGTATCAGGTCTTAATGTCGTTATCAATCGCTCTGGAACCCCAAAACAGTAGGCAATAGCTCATGAAAACGACCATAAAATGTTAAAACTACGAGTTTTTACTCATATATCTCAAACATGCGACGGATCTGACAGGCCTAGCAAATCCAACTAGAACCAGGAAACTTTGGGCAATAACTCATGAAAATGGCTATAATCACGAAAACGACGAGTTTTTGGTCATTACTTTCAAATATGTATAGGGTCTTAAAGTTGCTGTAAGTCACCTTGGAACCTTAAAACTGTGGGTAATAGCTCATGAAAACGACCATCAAACATGGAAACAGCGAGTTTTTGGTCTTATCTCTCCAACATGTATCAGGTCTTAAGGTCGTTGAAATCGCTCTGGAACCCCAAAATAGTAGGCAATACCTCATGAAAACGGCCATAACACGCTAAAACTACGAGTTTTTAGTCATATATCTCAAACATGCAATACAGGCCTTGCAAATCCAACTAGAACCAAAAAATGTGGATAATAACTCATGAAAATGACCATAATCACGACAACGACGAGTTTTTGGTCATAACTCTCGAACAAGTATCGTGTATTAAGGTCGTTGAAATTGCCCTTGAACCCGGAAACTATGTGCAATAGCTCATGAAGACGGCCATAAAACACGAAAACGACAAGTTTTTTCTCATTTCTCTCAAACATGTAAGGGTTCTTACGAGGCATGCAAATCCTCATGGAACCCAAAAACACTGGGCAATAACTCACGAAAACGACCATAAATAACGAAAACGACGAGTTTTCGTCATAACTCTCAAATATGTATCAGGTCTTATGGTTGATGTAATTCTCCCTGGAAACATAAAACTGTGGGCAATAACTCATGAAAACAGCCATAAAATGCGAAAACTTAGAGTGTTTGGTCATATCCCTCCAACAAGTATCGAGTCTTTCGGTCGTTGTAAATCGCCCCGGAACCCGAAAACAGTGGGCAATACCTCATGAAAATAGGTATAAAACGAGAAAATGATGAGTTTTTTAGTCATATCTATCAAACATGTAACGGGTCTTATAGGCCTTGCAAATCCGATTAGAACGCAAAAACAGTGGGAAATAACTCATGAAAAGGGCCAAAAACCTCGAAAAGACGATTTTTTTGGTCATAACTCTCAAACATGTATCGGTTCTTAAGGTCGTTGTAAATCGCCCTAGAACCCCTAAACAGTGGGCAATAGCTCATCAAAACGGCCATAAAACGCGAAAACGACGATTTTCTTGTCATTTTTCTCAGACATGTAAGGGGTATAATTATGGACCATGCAAATCGCCATGGAACCCCAAAAATGTGGGCGATAGGTCACGAAAACGACCATAAAACACGAAACCGACGAGTTGTTGCTCATAACTCTCAAACATGTATCGGTTCTTCGGGTGGTTGCAAATCGCCATAGAACACCAAAACAATGGGCAATAGCTCATCAAAATGGCCATAAAACGCGAAAACGAAGATTTTCTTGTCGTTTGCCTCACACATGTAAGGGGTCTTATGGACCATGCAAATCGCCATGGAACCCGTAAATGTGGGCAATAACTCAGTAAAATAGCCATAAAACACAAAGCTGACGAGTTTTTGCTCATTACTCTCAAACATGTATCAGGTCTTAAAGTTGTTGTAAGTCACCTTAGAACCAGAAAATTGTGGGTAATAGCTCATGAAAACGACCATAAAACGCGGAAACTGCAAGTTTTTGTTGATATCTCTCCAACATGTATCAGGTCTTAAGGTCGTTGTAAATTGCTCTGGAACCCCAAAACAGTAGGCAATAGCTCATGAAAACTGCCATAACATGCTAAAACTACGAGTTTTTAGTCATATATCTCAAACATGCAACAGGTCTTACAGGCCTTACAAATCCAACTAGAACCAAACAAACGGGGTAATAACTCATGAAAATGGCCATAAAATGTTAAAACTACGAGTTTTTAGTCATATATCTCAAACATGCAATGGATCTTACAGGCCTTGCAAATCCAACTAGAACCAAAAAACTTTGGGCAATAACACATGAAAATGGCCATAATCACGGAAACGATGAGTTTTTGGTCATTACTCTCAAACATGTATCGGGTCTTAAAGTTCTGTAAGTCACCTTGGAACCATAAAACTGTGGGTAATAGCTCATGAAAACGACCATAAAACGCGAAAACAACGAGCTTTTGGTCTTATCTCTCCAACATGTATCAGGTCTTAAGGTCGTTGTAAATGGCTCTGTAACCCCAAAACAGTAGGCAATAGCTCATGAAAACGGCCATAACAAGCTAAAACTACGAGTTTTTAGTCATATATCTCAAACATGCAACAGGTCTTGAAGGCCTTGCAAATCCAACTAGAACAAAAAAAATGTGGGTAATAACTCATGAAAATGGCCATAATCACAAAAACGACGAGTTTTTGGTCATAACTGTTAAACAAGTATCGTGTATTAAGGTCGTTGAAATCGCCCTTGAACCCCAAAACTATGGGCAATAGCTCATGAAGACGGCCATAAAACACGAAAACGACGAGTTATGACCAAAAAGTGTGGGTAATAGCTCATGAAAACGACCATAACACGCGGAAACAGCGAGTTTTTGGTCTTATCTCTCCAACATGTATCAGGTCTTAAGGTCATTCTAAATCGCTCTGGAACCCCAAAACAGTAGGCAATAGCTCCTGAAAACAGCGATAACACGTAAAACTACGAGTTTTTAGACTATATTTCAAACATGCAACAGGTCTTACAGGCCTTCCAAATCCAACTAGAACCAAAAAATGTATGTAATAACTCTTGAAAATTGCCATAATCACGAAAACGACGAGTTTTTGGTCATAACTCTCAAACAAGTATCGGGTATTAAGGTCGTTGAAATCGCCCTTGAACCCGAAAACTATTCGCAATAGCTCATGAAGATGGCAATAAAACACGAAAACGACGAGTTTTTGCTCATATCTCTCAAACATGTAAGGGTTCTTACGTGGCATGCAAATCCTCATGGAACCAAAAACAATGGGCAATAACTCACGAAAACGACCATAAAACACGAAAACGACAAGTTTTCGTCATAACTCTCAAACATGTATCAGGTCTTAAGGTTGATGTAATTCGCCCTGGAACCATAAAACTGTGGGCAATAACTCATGAAAACGTCCATAAAATGCGAAAACTGAGAGTGTTTGGTCATATCCCTCCAACAAGTATCGAGTCTTTCGGTCGTTGTAAATCGCCCTGGAACCCGAAATCAGTGGGCAATACCTCATGAAAACAGGCATCAAACAAGAAAACGATGAGTTTTTAGTCATATCTATCAAACATGTAACGGGTCTTATAGGCCTTGCAAATCCGATTAGAACGCAAAAATAGTGGGAAATAACTCATGAAAATGGCCAAAAACCTCGAAAAAGACGAGTTTTTGGTCATAATCTCTGAAACATGTATTGGTTTCTTAAGGTCATTGTAAATCGCCCTAGAACCCCTAAACAGTCGGCAATAGCTCATCAAAACGGCCATAAAACGCGAAAACGACGATTTTCTTGTCATTTTTCTTAGACATGTAAGGGGTATAATTATGGACCATGCAAATCGCCATGGAACCCCAAAAATGTGGGCAATAGGTCACGAAAACGGCCATAAAACATGAAACCGATGAGTTGTTGCTCATAACTCTCAAACATGTATCGGTTCTTCAGGTGGATGTAAATCGCCAAAAAACCCCAAAATAGTGGGCAATAGCTCATCAAAACGTCCATAAAACGCGAAAACGATGATATTCTTGTCGTTTGCCTCACACATGTAAGGGGTCTTATGGACCATGCAAATTGCCATGGAACCCCGTAAATGTGGGCAATAACTCAGTAAAATAGCCATAAAACACAAAACTGACGAGTTTTTGCTCATTACTCTCAAACATGTATCGGGTCTTAAAGTTGCTGTAAGTCACCTTAGAACCATAAAATTGTGGGTAATAGCTCATGAAACGACCATAAAACGCGGAAACTGCATGTTTTTGGTCATATCTCTCCAACATGTATCAGGTCTTAAGGTCATTGTAAATCACTCTGGAACCCCAAAACAGTAGGTAATAGCTCATGAAAATGGCTATAACACGCTAAAACTACGAGTTTTTAGTCATATATCTCAAACATGCAACGGGTCTTACAGGCCTTACAAATCCAACTAGAACCAAACAAATGTGGGTAATAACTCATGAAAATGGCCATAATCACGAAAACGGAAAGTTTTTGGTCATAACTCTCAAACAAGTATCGGGTATTAAGGTCGTTGAAATCGCCCTTGAACCCGAAAACTATGCGCAATAGCTCATGAAGACGGCCATAAAACACGAAAACAACGAGTTTTTGCTCATATCTCTCAAACATGTAAGGGTTCTTACGAGGCATGCAAATCCTCATGGAACCCCATGGAACCATAAAATTGTGAGCAATAGCTCATGAAAACGGCCATAAAATGCGAAAACTGAGAGTGTTTGGTCATATCCCTCCAACAAGTATCGAGTCTTACGGTCGTTGTAAATCGCCCTAGAACCCCAAAACAGTGGGCAAATACCTCATGAAAACAGCCATAAAACGAGAAAACGATGAGTTTTTAGTCATATCTTTCAAACATGTAACGGGTCTTATAGGCCTTGCAAATCCGCTTGGAACGCAAAAACTGTGGGAAATAACTCATGAAAATGGCCAAAAACCTCGAAAAAGACGAGTTTTTGGTCATAACTCTCAAACATGTAACGGTTCTTAAGGTCGTTGTAAATCGCCCTAGAACCCCTAAATAGTGGGCAATAGCTCATCAAAATGTCCATAAAACGCGAAAACGACAATTTTCTTGTCATTTTTCTCAGACATGTAAGGGGTATTATTATGGACCATGCAAATCGCCATGGAAACCCAAAAATATGGGCAATAGGTCACGAGAACAGCCATAAAACACGAAACCGACGAGTTGTTGCTCATAACTCTCAAACATCTATCGGTTCTTCAGGTGGTTGTAAATCGCCATAGAATCCCAAAACAGTGGGCAATAGCTCATCAAAACGGCCATAAAACGCGAAAACGACGATTTTCTTGTCGTTTGCCTCACACATGTAAGGGGTATTATGGACCATGCAAATCGCCATGGAACCCAGTTGTGGCATCCCGCCAAAACCACTACTAGAAAATCGCGTTGAATTTGTGCATTGCATCGTCATCATCATGCATTGTTTGCCAAAACTATGTTTGCAAAACCCGATCTTTGTTTTCTGAACGCCCATCTTATTCAAACACCGGAAGCCGGGTCGCCGGACTATTTTTGTTTTGTTGCTATCGGGTTGCAAACGGCCCGTTAAAATAAATAAAAATTTAAATTATTTTATTAGGGGCAGTCGAACTGGCCGCATGACCCGATCGACCACCCCAGGAAATGTTAATCGGTCCAACCTGTCCCACTCTAAATCCTATTCCTACCAGAGAATCTACCCTCCCTCCTTGGCCACCTCACCCTGCCCAATCCCCTTGTGCCACCTCATTTTCCTCACTCCTCTCACCCACCCCACACACACATTCACGCGCCCATCCCCGCCCCCCGGTCGCCGGCGACAGCCCCCGCCGCCGGAGCTGCCGCGCGCGACGGCCAGGTCCCGCCGTCCCCACCTCACCTCGCCTCCCTCCGCGGAGCCCGCCTCCGGCTCCTCCTCAGACCACCGCCTCGCCGCCGCCGTGCGCGTCGCCCTCGCCACCTTCCTCCGCCGCGCGTCGCTCGCCGCCACCGCCGCCTCGCGACCCCTGCCGCCTCTGCTACCCCGCCGCCTGCGCCGCCTCTCTCTCTCTCAGGCAGGCCCCGCGCCGGCCTCCCCTCCCCAGCAGGCCGCCGCTCTCCACCTTCGCCTCCATGCTGCGCCGCCCGTCGCATCTGCTGCCGCCGCCGGCCATCGCCGGAGCCTCCCCGCGCGGACCCGCCCTCCTCGAGCCGCCACCGGCCAACCCGCCCTCTGCCGTCCTCGCCGGAGCGCCCGACGCCCCCGTCGGCCACCTCCCCACCGAACCTCGCTAGCGGCCGTGCGTCCCCACACCCGCGCAGCCCCGTGGTCTTCCGCCCCGGCCACCGAGCTCCTGTCGTGGTTGAGCTCCGCTGCCACCAGGTGCTGCCTGCCGGGCGCGCTGGCCTCCTCTCCCAGGACATCTTCGCCCAGGTTCCCTGGTCCTCTGCGCGTGCACCAACGCCACCTCTACCCGGTTCAGCCGCTGGGTGATGTTCACCGTTCCAAACACCGACAAGAACCGCCTAATATCAAGTTCTTCCGAAGACCAACGCCGATGCAAGTTCGACACTGAAGACGAGACGGACGCCATGATCTCCAAACCGTAACACCGAGAATCACCGATGCCAGAACCAAGGACGTCATGAACCACAGTAGTCGGACCGACAAGATCTTTCCTCGGGACACCGGGAGCTCCCCGGAACGCCAAACTCGTCGAGTTCAGGGACCCTCAAGATCTCCGTCACGGACGCGACATGTACTCCCCTGGGACCCCGGGGCCACATGGGATGACAAGCACTCCGCCCGGACACCAAGTGCTTCTTCCCTCGCCAAGACCCGCCTCGATGGCGCGGACCCGACAAGAGCGTCGCAACGACAAGGACGACAGCAACCAGGACGGTACCGATGCCCCGACGACCAGGCCAAGTACTCCTTCATGGAACGCCGAGACCCGAACCCGGAGACGATCCCGTACCCGAAGACCCCATATGCGCCAAGATCTACCCCTTTTCCGAGAACGTTTCCGCCAAGGCCGACCCGTCGAACCCTGGACCCCGAGACCGACCCGAACCCCGGAACCCCAAGTTCGTCGATCCCCCTCATGTGTGACCCCTTTTCCTCGAACCCTATTTTATAATATATCAATTTGTTGCATATTAAATTGTCATTCCGCATGCATAGCATTGGTTTGGGGGCCCTATGCCGTTTCACCTAATAACTAAATATGGGGCCCATATGCGGGCAAATCTAGTCTCATATTGGCCTCATTTAAATTTGTGTAGCAAACCCGGTGCTATTATTGCCATGTTAATACAACATTTAAAATGCGGGGTTTCTAAATAACATGAACCAACTAAATAAATGTCGGGACCCCGGTTCCGCCTAATCTGACCTAATCGCATCGAACCTTTGCCATGTCATCCATCATACATGCATCATGCCGATCTTCTGCCGTTTTATTAAATAGCGCATCCGGTGTTTTCTTCTAGTGTTTTGCTTCTTCGCGGATTGGACCGTTGAGTTGATGTGAGCTTCGCCCCAATCCTCGGGGAAAACCT
The DNA here is from genome assembly GCA_910589765.1 of Avena atlantica. Lineage (NCBI taxonomy): Eukaryota > Viridiplantae > Streptophyta > Magnoliopsida > Poales > Poaceae > Avena > Avena atlantica. The sequence continues at coordinate 13,198 of CAJUWN010000678.1, forward strand.
TCGACAATGTTTTCAGGCGAGCATCTCCCCCTTTCTACCTATCTTACTTTTATAGTATTTACTTCCCTTCTGTTGATCTATTGCTATCTGTGTTGCGATGCTCTAGTTTCCGTACCCGTGATATCCCTTGCAGCCCTATATTTGCCTTGGACACATCCTATTACCTGTTGTTTGGTAGATAGTTGGACTTGCGCGTCGTAGTCGCTTGCTCAAGTAATGTTGCGTGTTGTCAAATGCCACAGTTGTTGATGTATTGCCGCATGTTGTTGTTGGAGATGATTCTAGCTTTACTTATCGTCACTTTTAATTTCTGTTTAACAACTAAAATTGAAATAAGCAGAGGCATCGGTGGGTGATAGATAATATTTGGTTTCCGAACGCCCACTTGTGTCCCGTAAGACCCCGAGTACTTGATTCCTGTTCCTTGATTTATCGCGCTATCCACATCCGGGAGGTATATGGGACCCCCCTTAGCCAGAGCTTGATTCCGTCTTATTTCTTGGGGCCACAAACTAGTTTGAGGTTTTATTACTATCCTGTACTTATGCCATGCTTTACTGCTTTATTTACGATTGTGCGAGGTACTGCACACTGTACTGTTTTGGAAGCGGAATGTTTACGCGGTATCGACAAGCCCAGCCACACTTTCGGGTTCCCAGTCGCTTACAGCCATTGTCGCAGACCTTGAGGCCGTCTCGGAGCTTGTCTACTCCGTTGCGGGTTCTACTTAAGGGGTGGCCCCCTGAAATATTTCTGAATCTTGTGATTGCTATGTCGTGAAGGCCTCGTTGGGTTTTGATTTGGTTTTTCCGAGGTTGATCGAGTGTGTGTTGCTATTGGTGCACCCCGGCCGGGTAAAACTTTCTGAAAGCCGTGTCCGCGGATATGGACGACTTGGAGCACAGTTTCTCGATCATAGACAAGCATAACTAAAGTTTACTGCTATAAATTTGACTTATAATGACTAGTAATCAACTCCACTACAACGGAATGGCTAATTAATACTGCCCACAATTGCTTGTTTGGTTGTCGCTTGCGACAACTGCTTCTGACTAGTAAGTATTGCAACTACAACGAAATGGCTGAATAAAAGTGACAACAACTGCTGGGTTTTGGGTTTATCTCATGCTATCCGTACCTGATTAGTAATTGTTGCCACTATAACGGAATGGTCAATTAAAAGTGCCCACTGCTTACTTTATCAGGACGATTATCTAAACCTGACTAGTAATTGCTGCAACGATAACTGAATAAGTAAAACTGCCAACTGTGTGAGTTCCTCGGTTGACTTCCTCGTTTGGTCTCGAGGGGGAAACATCAGGATGGGTTTGTTTGGTGTTAGCCTCAGGTTGGATCCGGTTAGGTCATTCTTACCCCTCTCTGATAACCGCCAGTTGTATCGAGTCTCTATAGGTTGTTTAGTGCCTGCTGCCACCGCCGCTCAGTCCACCATACCTATGTAGGCGAGGACCGCCGAATTCTAGCCTCGCCGTGTACTGGCCTCAGTACTGACGCTCCTTCTTTGTTTTTCTGCTTGCCCTTGGTCGGCACCCCTTTTGTTAAGCAGGTTTTGAGATCGACGTCGTTAGCAGGGTTACCCTTCCGGCTTGGCCTGGGCAGGGTTATGGACGCCATTGGTTATTCTTCAGGGCTCTTAGCCCCATTTGCATCTTGTCCGTAGCTGGACGCTCTATCGTTTTCAAGGTGATTTGGGTCTTTGTATATATTCCATCTGTATTCTTGACTCTTTGAGTCGCTGTTATATATATATATCTGTTCTGTGGGTCCCATCGAGGACTGTTGTGTAATGTTATTACTTCGTTTTCCACCCGCACGAAAGTGCCTGGTGGGCACCTTTGAATCGTTTCTATGCGGGTTTGGTGAATTTTGTCCAAACTTGCATAGGTCCGATTCTGAGGGTGTTACAGAGTGGTATCAGAGCGCAGCAGTTACGATACTCCACAAGTCCAGCCTGTAGGATAACCTAGCTAACGGCCGAAGTAGAGGGTCAAAACTATTTTGCAAAATCGGTTGGATAGATCTGAATAGGTCTGATTTTACTCCTTACCCCTCTGCTGTTCCCCTCTTACCTCTACGCGATTTGAATCTGCTCTCTTCTCTTTCTTCGAGTCCAGGATTTCTCGTGGTTGGGTTTCCGTCGTACCTTCAGGGTTTCGAATTCTTCCTTTTGTAACGGAGGTGCTACGATCATCAATCTGCAACTTGTCTGTTGTACCCTTCATCCAATCTTTTGTTCTTGAGCTCTTTATCCATCTGTGCTCCTTGCTGGATGTCAGTGTCGTTGAAAGACATACGAGAAGGTCGAGCAATGGTGAAGTTGGAGTATACCTTGAGCATGTGTTGTTCATGCCAATGGAACCATCGCGAAACCTAATCATTGTGCCTTTCATACGATTTCTGTTGCATCTTCCGGTGTTTCCCGATGTGAAGACGTCATCTACGCCAGGGCCGGTGCATAGTCCACATCACTTCCTTTTTCCGAACCTCGCTTGTCGAGATCTTCAGTCTAATTCCGAGAGTTGGATGCTTAATCCGCTTATTCGTGTGCAGAGTAATGTTATGAGTGTGGGATGGAGTAGCTACCCTACCACTGCTCTTATCATTCGCTCTTGTACGTCGAATCAGTGGATCCAGCAATTTACTCCGTCCACGGAAGTTAGGGGTGGCTTTATTGCGATACCTCTACCTTCGACCTTTTGTTCCCGGAGTGTTCCCTCGACGATCAGGAGCAACGAACCTTTGTTGGTGGTGTCGCCGTTTACCAGATGAAGAAGAAACCCTCGTTAGTGGTGTCGCGAGGATCTACACGAAGCGCGAAGACGCAGATCGCCGACCTTCCTTCCGGTATCATGAGGCGGATCTCGAGGGCGAGATCCCTTGTTAGTGGTGTCGAATTGTGGCATCCCGCCAAAACCACTACTAGAAAATCGCGTTGAATTTGTGCATTGCATCGTCATCATCATGCATTGTTTGCCAAAACTATGTTTGCAAAACCCGATCTTTGTTTTCTGAACGCCCATCTTATTCAAACACCGGAAGCCGGGTCGCCGGACTATTTTTGTTTTGTTGCTATCGGGTTGCAAACGGCCCGTTAAAATAAATAAAAATTTAAATTATTTTATTAGGGGCAGTCGAACTGGCCGCATGACCCGATCGACCACCCCAGGAAATGTTAATCGGTCCAACCTGTCCCACTCTAAATCCTATTCCTACCAGAGAATCTACCCTCCCTCCTTGGCCACCTCACCCTGCCCAATCCCCTTGTGCCACCTCATTTTCCTCACTCCTCTCACCCACCCCACACACACATTCACGCGCCCATCCCCGCCCCCCGGTCGCCGGCGACAGCCCCCGCCGCCGGAGCTGCCGCGCGCGACGGCCAGGTCCCGCCGTCCCCACCTCACCTCGCCTCCCTCCGCGGAGCCCGCCTCCGGCTCCTCCTCAGACCACCGCCCCGCCGCCGCCGTGCGCGTCGCCCTCGCCACCTTCCTCCGCCGCGCGTCGCTCGCCGCCACCGCCGCCTCGCGACCCCTGCCGCCTCTGCTACCCCGCCGCCTGCGCCGCCTCTCTCTCTCTCAGGCAGGCCCCGCGCCGGCCTCCCCTCCCCAGCAGGCCGCCGCTCTCCACCTTCGCCTCCATGCTGCGCCGCCCGTCGCATCTGCTGCCGCCGCCGGCCATCGCCGGAGCCTCCCGCGCGGACCCGCCCTCCTCGAGCCGCCACCGGCCAACCCGCCCTCTGCCGTCCTCGCCGGAGCGCCCGACGCCCCCGTCGGCCACCTCCCCACCGAACCTCGCTAGCGGCCGTGCGTCCCCACCCCCGCGCAGCCCCGTGGTCTTCCGCCCCGGCCACCGAGCTCCTGTCGTGGTTGAGCTCCGCTGCCACCAGGTGCTGCCTGCCGGGCGCGCTGGCCTCCTCTCCCAGGACATCTTCGCCCAGGTTCCCTGGTCCTCTGCGCGTGCACCAACGCCACCTCTACCCGGTTCAGCCGCTGGGTGATGTTCACCGTTCCAAACACCGACAAGAACCGCCTAATATCAAGTTCTTCCGAAGACCAACGCCGATGCAAGTTCGACACTGAAGACGAGACGGACGCCATGATCTCCAAACCGTAACACCGAGAATCACCGATGCCAGAACCAAGGACGTCATGAACCACAGTAGTCGGACCGACAAGATCTTTCCTCGGGACACCGGGAGCTCCCCGGAACGCCAAACTCGTCGAGTTCAGGGACCCTCAAGATCTCCGTCACGGACGCGACATGTACTCCCCTGGGACCCCGGGGCCACATGGGATGACAAGCACTCCGCCCGGACACCAAGTGCTTCTTCCCTCGCCAAGACCGCCTCGATGGCGCGGACCCGACAAGAGCGTCGCAACGACAAGGACGACAGCAACCAGGACGGTACCGATGCCCCGACGCCAGGCCAAGTACTCCTTCATGGAACGCCGAGACCCGAACCCGGAGACGATCCCGTACCCGAAGACCCCATATGCGCCAAGATCTACCCCTTTTCCGAGAACGTTTCCGCCAAGGCCGACCCGTCGAACCCTGGACCCCGAGACCGACCCCGAACCCCGGAACCCCAAGTTCGTCGATCCCCCTCATGTGTGACCCCTTTTCCTCGAACCCTATTTTATAATATATCAATTTGTTGCATATTAAATTGTCATTCCGCATGCATAGCATTGGTTTGGGGGCCTTATGCCGTTTCACCTAATAACTAAATATGGGGCCCATATGCGGGCAAATCTAGTCTCATATTGGCCTCATTTAAATTTGTGTAGCAAACCCGGTGCTATTATTGCCATGTTAATACAACATTTAAAATGCGGGGTTTCTAAATAACATGAACCAACTAAATAAATGTCGGGACCCCGGTTCCGCCTAATCTGACCTAATCGCATCGAACCTTTGCCATGTCATCCATCATACATGCATCATGCCGATCTTCTGCCGTTTTATTAAATAGCGCATCCGGTGTTTCTTCTAGTGTTTTGCTTCTTCGCGGATTGGACCGTTGAGTTGATGTGAGCTTCGCCCCAATCCTCGGGGAAAACCTTCGACAATGTTTTCAGGCGAGCATCTCCCCCTTTCTACCTATCTTACTTTTATAGTATTTACTTCCCTTCTGTTGATCTATTGCTATCTGTGTTGCGATGCTCTAGTTTCCGTACCCGTGATATCCCTTGCAGCCCTATATTTGCCTTGGACACATCCTATTACCTGTTGTTTGGTAGATAGTTGGACTTGCGCGTCGTAGTCGCTTGCTCAAGTAATGTTGCGTGTTGTCAAATGCCACAGTTGTTGATATATTGCCGCATGTTGTTGTTGGAGATGATTCTAGCTTTACTTATCGTCACTTTTAATTTCTGTTTAACAACTAAAATTGAAATAAGCAGAGGCATCGGTGGGTGATAGATAATATTTGGTTTCCGAACGCCCACTTGTGTCCCGTAAGACCCCGAGTACTTGATTCCTGTTCCTTGATTTATCGCGCTATCCACATCCGGGAGGTATATGGGACCCCCCTTAGCCAGAGCTTGATTCCGTCTTATTTCTTGGGGCCACAAACTAGTTTGAGGTTTTATTACTATCCTGTACTTATGCCATGCTTTACTGCTTTATTTACGATTGTGCGAGGTACTGCACACTGTACTGTTTTGGAAGCGGAATGTTTACGCGGTATCGACAAGCCCAGCCACACTTTCGGGTTCCCAGTCGCTTACAGCCATTGTCGCAGACCTTGAGGCCGTCTCGGAGCTTGTCTACTCCGTTGCGGGTTCTACTTAAGGGGTGGCCCCCTGAAATATTTCTGAATCTTGTGATTGCTATGTCGTGAAGGCCTCGTTGGGTTTTGATTTGGTTTTTCCGAGGTTGATCGAGTGTGTGTTGCTATTGGTGCACCCCGGCCGGGTAAAACTTTCTGAAAGCCGTGTCCGCGGATATGGACGACTTGGAGCACAGTTTCTCGATCATAGACAAGCATAACTAAAGTTTACTGCTATAAATTTGACTTATAATGACTAGTAATCAACTCCACTACAACGGAATGGCTAATTAATACTGCCCACAATTGCTTGTTTGGTTGTCGCTTGCGACAACTGCTTCTGACTAGTAAGTATTGCAACTACAACGAAATGGCTGAATAAAAGTGACAACAACTGCTGGGTTTTGGGTTTATCTCATGCTATCCGTACCTGATTAGTAATTGTTGCCACTATAACGGAATGGTCAATTAAAAGTGCCCACTGCTTACTTTATCAGGACGATTATCTAAACCTGACTAGTAATTGCTGCAACGATAACTGAATAAGTAAAACTGCCAACTGTGTGAGTTCCTCGGTTGACTTCCTCGTTTGGTCTCGAGGGGAAACATCAGGATGGGTTTGTTTGGTGTTAGCCTCAGGTTGGATCCGGTTAGGTCATTCTTACCCCTCTCTGATAACCGCCAGTTGTATCGAGTCTCTATAGGTTGTTTAGTGCCTGCTGCCACCGCCGCTCAGTCCACCATACCTATGTAGGCGAGGACCGCCGAATTCTAGCCTCGCCGTGTACTGGCCTCAGTACTGACGCTCCTTCTTTGTTTTTCTGCTTGCCCTTGGTCGGCACCCCTTTTGTTAAGCAGGTTTTGAGATCGACGTCGTTAGCAGGGTTACCCTTCCGGCTTGGCCTGGGCAGGGTTATGGACGCCATTGGTTATTCTTCAGGGCTCTTAGCCCCATTTGCATCTTGTCCGTAGCTGGACGCTCTATCGTTTTCAAGGTGATTTGGGTCTTTGTATATATTCCATCTGTATTCTTGACTCTTTGAGTCGCTGTTATATATATATATCTGTTCTGTGGGTCCCATCGAGGACTGTTGTGTAATGTTATTACTTCGTTTTCCACCCGCACGAAAGTGCCTGGTGGGCACCTTTGAATCGTTTCTATGCGGGTTTGGTGAATTTTGTCCAAACTTGCATAGGTCCGATTCTGAGGGTGTTACACCAGTAAATGTGGGCAAGAACTCATGAAAATAGCCATAAAACACAAAACTGACGAGTTTTTTCTCATTACTCTCAAACATGTATCGGGTCTTAAAGTTGTTGTAAGTCACCTTGGAACCATAAAAGTGTGGGTAATAGCTCATGAAAACGACCATAAAACGCGAAAACTGCGAGTTTTTGGTCATATCTCTCCAACATGTATCAGGTCTTAATGTCGTTATCAATCGCTCTGGAACCCCAAAACAGTAGGCAATAGCTCATGAAAACGACCATAAAATGTTAAAACTACGAGTTTTTACTCATATCTCAAACATGCAACGGATCTTACAGGCCTAGCAAATCCAACTAGAACCAGGAAACTTTGGGCAATAACTCATGAAAATGGCTATAATCACGAAAACGACGAGTTTTTGGTCATTACTTTCAAATATGTATCGGGTCTTAAAGTTGCTGTAAGTCACCTTGGAACCTTAAAACTGTGGGTAATAGCTCATGAAAACGACCATCAAACATGGAAACAGCGAGTTTTTGGTCTTATCTCTCCAACATGTATTAGGTCTTAAGGTCATTGAAATCGCTCTGGAACCCCAAAATAGTAGGCAATACCTCATGAAAACGGCATTAACACGCTAAAACTACGAGTTTTTAGTCATATATCTCAAACATGCAATGGATCTTACAGGCCTTGCAAATCCAACTAGAACCAAAAAACTTTGGGCAATAACACATGAAAATGGCCATAATCACGGAAACGATGAGTTTTTGGTCATTACTCTCAAACATGTATCGGGTCTTAAAGTTCTGTAAGTCACCTTGGAACCATAAAACTGTGGGTAATAGCTCATGAAAACGACCATAAAACGCGAAAACAACGAGCTTTTGGTCTTATCTCTCCAACATGTATCAGGTCTTAAGGTCGTTGTAAATGGCTCTGTAACCCCAAAACAGTAGGCAATAGCTCATGAAAACGGCCATAACAAGCTAAAACTACGAGTTTTTAGTCATATATCTCAAACATGCAACAGGTCTTGAAGGCCTTGCAAATCCAACTAGAACAAAAAAAATGTGGGTAATAACTCATGAAAATGGCCATAATCACAAAAACGACGAGTTTTTGGTCATAACTGTCAAACAAGTATCGTGTATTAAGGTCGTTGAAATCGCCCTTGAACCCCAAAACTATGGGCAATAGCTCATGAAGACGGCCATAAAACACGAAAACGACGAGTTATGACCAAAAAGTGTGGGTAATAGCTCATGAAAACGACCATAACACGCGGAAACAGCGAGTTTTTGGTCTTATCTCTCCAACATGTATCAGGTCTTAAGGTCATTATAAATCGCTCTGGAACCCCAAAACAGTAGGCAATAGCTCCTGAAAACAGCGATAACACGTAAAACTACGAGTTTTTAGACATATATCTCAAACATGCAACAGGTCTTACAGGCCTTGCAAATCCAACTAGAACCAAAAAATGTATGTAATAACTCTTGAAAATTGCCATAATCACGAAAACGACGAGTTTTTGGTCATAACTCTCAAACAAGTATCGGGTATTAAGGTCGTTGAAATCGCCCTTGAACCCGAAAACTATGGGCAATAGCTCATGAAGATGGCAATAAAACACGAAAACGACGAGTTTTTGCTCATATCTCTCAAACATGTAAGGGTTCTTACGTGGCATGCAAATCCTCATGGAACCAAAAACAATGGGCAATAACTCACGAAAACGACCATAAAACACGAAAACGACGAGTTTTCGTCATAACTCTCAAACATGTATCAGGTCTTAAGGTTGATGTAATTCGCCCTGGAACCATAAAACTGTGGGCAATAACTCATGAAAACGTCCATAAAATGCGAAAACTGAGAGTGTTTGGTCATATCCCTCCAACAAGTATCGAGTCTTTCGGTCGTTGTAAATCGCCCTGGAACCCGAAATCAGTGGGCAATACCTCATGAAAAAGGCATAAAACAAGAAAACGATGAGTTTTTAGTCATATCTATCAAACATGTAACGGGTCTTATAGGCCTTGCAAATCCGATTAGAACGCAAAAACAGTGGGAAATAACTCATGAAAATGGCCAAAAACCTCGAAAAAGACGAGTTTTTGGTCATAATCTTTGAAACATGTATTGGTTTCTTAAGGTCATTGTAAATCGCCCTAGAACCCCTAAAAAGTCGGCAATAGCTCATCAAAACGGCCATAAAACGCGAAAACGACGATTTTCTTGTCATTTTTCTCAGACATGTAAGGGGTATAATTATGGACCATGCAAATCGCCATGGAACCCCAAAAATGTGGGCAATAGGTCACGAAAACGGCCATAAAACAGGAAACCGACAAGTTGTTGCTCATAACTCTCAAACATGTATCGGTTCTTCAGGTGGATGTAAATCGCCATAGAACCCCAAAATAGTGGGCAATAGCTCATCAAAACGTCCATAAAACGCGAAAACGATGATATTCTTGTCGTTTGCCTCACACATGTAAGGGGTCTTATGGACCATGCAAATCGCCATGGAACCCCGTAAATGTGGGCAATAACTCAGTAAAATAGCCATAAAACACAAAACTGACGAGTTTTTGCTCATTACTCGCAAACATGTATCGGGTCTTAAAGTTGCTGTAAGTCACCTTAGAACCATAAAATTGTGGGTAATAGCTCATGAAACGACCATAAAACGCGGAAACTGCATGTTTTTGGTCATATCTCTCCAACATGTATCAGGTCTTAAAGTCATTGTAAATCACTCTGGAACCCCAAAACAGTAGGTAATAGCTCATGAAAATGGCTATAAGACGCTAAAACTACGAGTTTTTAGTCATATATCTCAAACATGCAACGGGTCTTACAGGCCTTACAAATCCAACTAGAACCAAACAAATGTGGGTAATAACTCATGAAAATGGCCATAATCACGAAAACGGAAAGTTTTCTGTCATAACTCTCAAACAAGTATCGGGTATTAAGGTCGTTGAAATCGCCCTTGAACCCAAAAACTATGCGCAATAGCTCATGAAGACGGCCATAAAACACGAAAACAACGAGTTTTTGCTCATATCTCTCAAACATGTAAGGGTTCTTACGAGGCATGCAAATCCTCATGGAACCCCATGGAACCATAAAATTGTGAGCAATAGCTCATGAAAACGGCCATAAAATGCGAAAACTGAGAGTGTTTGGTCATATCCCTCCAACAAGTATCGAGTCTTACGGTCGTTGTAAATCGCCCTAGAACCCCAAAACAGTGGGCAAATACCTCATGAAAACAGCCATAAAACGAGAAAACGATGAGTTTTTAGTCATATCTTTCAAACATGTAACGGGTCTTATAGGCCTTGCAAATCCGCTTGGAACGCAAAAACTGTGGGAAATAACTCATGAAAATGGCCAAAAACCTCGAAAAAGATGAGTTTTTGGTCATAACTCTCAAACATGTAACGGTTCTTAAGGTCGTTGTAAATCGCCCTAGAACCCCTAAATAGTGGGCAATAGCTCATCAAAACGTCCATAAAACGCGAGAACGACGATTTTCTTGTCATTTTTCTCAGACATGTAAGGGGTATTATTATGGACCATGCAAATCGCCATGGAAACCCAAAAATATGGGCAATAGGTCACGAGAACAGCCATAAAACACGAAACCGACGAGTTGTTGCTCATAACTCTCAAACATGTATCGGTTCTTCAGGTGGTTGTAAATCGCCATAGAATCCCAAAACAGTGGGCAATAGCTCATCAAAACGGCCATAAAACGCGAAAACGACGGTTTTCTTGTCGTTTGCCTCACACATGTAAGGGGTATTATGGACCATGCAAATCGCCATGGAACCCAGTAAATGTGGGCAAGAACTCATGAAAATAGCCATAAAACACAAAACTGACGAGTTTTTTCTCATTACTCTCAAACATGTATCGGGTCTTAAAGTTGTTGTAAGTCACCTTGGAACCATAAAAGTGTGGGTAATAGCTCATGAAAACGACCATAAAACGCGAAACTGCGAGTTTTTGGTCATATCTCTCCAACATGTATCAGGTCTTAATGTCGTTATCAATCGCTCTGGAACCCCAAAACAGTAGGCAATAGCTCATGAAAACGACCATAAAATGTTAAAACTACGAGTTTTTACTCATATATCTCAAACATGCAACGGATCTTACAGGCCTAGCAAATCCAACTAGAACCAGGAAACTTTGGGCAATAACTCATGAAAATGGCTATAATCACGAAAACGACGAGTTTTTGGTCATTACTTTCAAATATGTATCGGGTCTTAAAGTTGCTGTAAGTCACCTTGGAACCTTAAAACTGTGGGTAATAGCTCATGAAAACGACCATCAAACATGGAAACAGCGAGTTTTTGGTCTTATCTCTCCAACATGTATCAGGTCTTAAGGTCATTGAAATCGCTCTGGAACCCCAAAATAGTAGGCAATACCTCATGAAAACGGCCATAACACGCTAAAACTACGAGTTTTTAGTCATATATCTCAAACATGCAATGGATCTTACAGGCCTTGCAAATCCAACTAGAACCAAAAAACTTTGGGCAATAACACATGAAAATGGCCATAATCACGGAAACGATGAGTTTTTGGTCATTACTCTCAAACATGTATCGGGTCTTAAAGTTGCTGTAAGTCACCTTGGATCCATAAAAATGTGGGTAATAGCTCATGAAAACGACCATAAAACGCGAAAACAACGAGCTTTTGGTCTTATCTCTCCAACATGTATCAGGTCTTAAGGTCGTTGTAAATGGCTCTGTAACCCCAAAACAGTAGGCAATAGCTCATGAAAACGGCCATAACAAGCTAAAACTACGAGTTTTTAGTCATATATCTCAAACATGCAACAGGTCTTGAAGGCCTTGCAAATCCAACTAGAACAAAAAAATGTGGGTAATAACTCATGAAAATGGCCATAATCACAAAAACGACGAGTTTTTGGTCATAACTGTCAAACAAGTATCGTGTATTAAGGTCGTTGAAATCGCCCTTGAACCCGAAAACTATGGGCAATAGCTCATGAAGACGGCCATAAAACACGAAAACGACGAGTTATGACCAAAAACTGTGGGTAATAGCTCATGAAAACGACCATAACACGCGGAAACAGCGAGTTTTTGGTCTTATCTCTCCAACATGTATCAGGTCTTAAGGTCATTATAAATCGCTCTGGAACCCCAAAACAGTAGGCAATAGCTCCTGAAAACAGCGATAACACGTAAAACTACGAGTTTTTAGACATATATCTCAAACATGCAACAGGTCTTACAGACCTTGCAAATCCAACTAGAACCAAAAAATGTATGTAATAACTCTTGAAAATTGCCATAATCACGAAAACGACGAGTTTTTGGTCATAACTCTCAAACAAGTATCGGGTATTCAGGTCGTTGAAATCGCCCTTGAACCCGAAAACTATGGGCAATAGCTCATGAAGATGGCAATAAAACACGAAAACGACGAGTTTTTGCTCATATCTCTCAAACATGTAAGGGTTCTTACGAGGCATGCAAATCCTCATGGAACCAAAAACAATGGGCAATAACTCACGAAAACGACCATAAAACACGAAAACGACGAGTTTTCGTCATAACTCTCAAACATGTATCAGGTCTTAAGGTTGATGTAATTCGCCCTGGAACCATAAAACTGTGGGCAATAACTCATGAAAACGTCCATAAAATGCGAAAACTGAGAGTGTTTGGTCATATCCCTCCAACAAGTATCGAGTCTTTCGGTCGTTGTAAATCGCCCTGGAACCCGAAATCAGTGGGCAATACCTCATGAAAAAGGCATAAAACAAGAAAACGATGAGTTTTTAGTCATATCTATCAAACATGTAACGGGTCTTATAGGCCTTGCAAATCCGATTAGAACGCAAAAACAGTGGGAAATAACTCATGAAAATGGCCAAAAACCTCGAAAAAGACGAGTTTTTGGTCATAATCTCTGAAACATGTATTGGTTTCTTAAGGTCATTGTAAATCGCCCTAGAACCCCTAAAAAGTCGGCAATAGCTCATCAAAACGGCCATAAAACGCGAAAACGACGATTTTCTTGTCATTTTTCTCAGACATGTAAGGGGTATAATTATGGACCATGCAAATCGCCATGGAACCCCAAAAATGTGGGCAATAGGTCACGAAAACGGCCATAAAACACGAAACCGACAAGTTGTTGCTCATAACTCTAAAACATGTATCGGTTCTTCAGGTGGATGTAAATCGCCATAGAACCCCAAAATAGTGGGCAATAGCTCATCAAAACGTCCATAAAACGCGAAAACGATGATATTCTTGTCGTTTGCCTCACACATGTAAGGGGTCTTATGGACCATGCAAATCGCCATGGAACCCCGTAAATGTGGGCAATAACTCAGTAAAATAGCCATAAAACACAAAACTGACGAGTTTTTGCTCATTACTCGCAAACATGTATCGGGTCTTAAAGTTGCTGTAAGTCACCTTAGAACCATAAAATTGTGGGTAATAGCTCATGAAACGACCATAAAACACGGAAACTGCATGTTTTTGGTCATATCTCTCCAACATGTATCAGGTCTTAAAGTCATTGTAAATCACTCTGGAACCCCAAAACAGTAGGTAATAGCTCATGAAAACGGCTATAACACGCTAAAACTACGATTTTTTAGTCATATATTTCAAACATGCAACGGGTCTTACAGGCCTTACAAATCCAACTATAACCAAACAAATGTGGGTAATAACTCATGAAAATGGCCATAATCACGAAAACGGAAAGTTTTTTGTCATAACTCTCAAACAAGTATCGGGTATTAAGGTCGTTGAAATCGCCCTTGAACCCGAAAACTATGCGCAATAGCTCATGAAGACGGCCATAAAACACGAAAACAACGAGTTTTTGCTCATATCTCTCAAACATGTAAGGGTTCTTACGAGGCATGCAAATCCTCATGGAACCCCATGGAACCATAAAATTGTGAGCAATAGCTCATGAAAACGGCCATAAAATGCGAAAACTGAGAGTGTTTGGTCATATCCCTCCAACAAGTATCGAGTCTTACGGTCGTTGTAAATCGCCCTAGAACCCCAAAACAGTGGGCAAATACCTCATGAAAACAGCCATAAAACGAGAAAACGATGAGTTTTTAGTCATATCTTTCAAACATGTAACGGGTCTTATAGGCCTTGCAAATCCGCTTGGAACGCAAAAACTGTGGGAAATAACTCATGAAAATGGCCAAAAACCTCGAAAAAGACGAGTTTTTGGTCATAACTCTCAAACATGTAACGGTTCTTAAGGTCGTTGTAAATCGCCCTAGAACCCCTAAATAGTGGGCAATAGCTCATCAAAACGTCCATAAAACGCGAGAACGACGATTTTCTTGTCATTTTTCTCAGACATGTAAGGGGTATTATTATGGACCATGCAAATCGCCATGGAAACCCAAAAATATGGGCAATAGGTCACGAGAACAGCCATAAAACATGAAACCGACGAGTTGTTGCTCATAACTCTCAAACATGTATCGGTTCTTCAGGTGGTTGTAAATCGCCATAGAATCCCAAAACAGTGGGCAATAGCTCATCAAAACGGCCATAAAACGCGAAAACGACGATTTTCTTGTCGTTTGCCTCACACATGTAAGGGGTATTATGTACCATGCAAATCGCCATGGAACCCTGTAAATGTGGGCAAGAACTCATGAAAATAGCCATAAAACACAAAACTGACGAGTTTTTTCTCATTACTCTCAAACATGTATCGGGTCTTAAAGTTGTTGTAAGTCACCTTGGAACCATAAAAGTGTGGGTAATAGCTCATGAAAACGACCATAAAACGCGAAAACTGCGAGTTTTTGGTCATATCTCTCCAACATGTATCAGGTCTTAATGTCGTTATCAATCGCTCTAGAACCCCAAAACAGTAGGCAATAGCTCATGAAAACGACCATAAAATGTTAAAACTACGAGTTTTTACTCATATATCTCAAACATGCAACGGATCTTACAGGCCTAGCAAATCCAAGTAGAACCAGGAAACTTTGGGCAATAACTCATGAAAATGGCTATAATCATGAAAACGACGAGTTTTTGGTCATTACTTTCAAATATGTATCGGGTCTTAAAGTTGCTGTAAGTCACCTTGGAACCTTAAAACTGTGGGTAATAGCTCATGAAAACGACCATCAAACATGGAAACAGCGAGTTTTTGGTCTTATCTCTCCAACATGTATCAGGTCTTAAGGTCGTTGAAATCGCTCTGGAACCCCAAAATAGTAGGCAATACCTCATGAAAACGGCCATAACACGCTAAAACTACGAGTTTTTAGTCATATATCTCAAACATGCAATACAGGCCTTGCAAATCCAACTAGAACAAAAAAATGTGGAGAATAACTCATGAAAATGACCATAATCACGACAACGACGAGTTTTTGGTCATAACTCTCGAACAAGTATCGTGTATTAAGGTCGTTGAAATTGCCCTTGAACCCGGAAACTATGTGCAATAGCTCATGAAGACGGCCATAAAACACGAAAACGACAAGTTTTTTCTCATTTCTCTCGAACATGTAAGGGTTCTTACGAGGCATGCAAATCCTCATGGAACCCAAAAACAATGGGCAATAACTCACGAAAACGACCATAAATAACGAAAACGACGAGTTTTCGTCATAACTCTCAAATATGTATCAGGTCTTATGGTTGATGTAATTCTCCCTGGAACCATAAAACTGTGGGCAATAACTCATGAAAACAGCCATAAAATGCGAAAACTTAGAGTGTTTGGTCATATCCCTCCAACAAGTATCGAGTCTTTCGGTCGTTGTAAATCGCCCCGGAACCCGAAAACAGTAGGCAATACCTCATGAAAACAGCCATAAAACAAGAAAACTATGAGTTTTTAGTCATATCTATCAAACATGTAACGGGTCTTATAGGCCTTGCAAATCCGCTTGGAACGCAAAAACAGTGGGAAATAACTCATGAAAATGGCCAAAAACCTCGCAAAAGACGAGTTGTTGGTCATAACTCTCAAAAATATATCGGTTCTTAAGGTCGTTGTAAATCGCTCTAGAACCCCTAAACAGTGGGCAATAGCTCATCAAAACAGCCATAAAACACGAAAACGATGATTTTCTTGTCATTTTTCACAGACATGTAAGGGGTATTATTATGGACCATGCAAATCTCCATGGAACCCCATAAATGTGGCAAATTCGTCACGAAAACGGACATAAAACATGAAACCGACGAGTTGTTGCTCATAACTCTCAAACATGTATCGGTTCTTTAGGTGGTTGTAAATCGCCATAGAACCCAAAAACAGTGGGCAATAGCTCATCAAAATGGCCATAAAACGCGAAAACGATGATATTCTTGTCGTTTGCCTCACACATGTAAGGGGTCTTATGGACCATGCAAATCGCCATGGAACCCCGTAAATGTGGGCAATAACTCAGTAAAATAGCCATAAAACACAAAGCTGACGAGTTTTTGCTCATTACTCTCAAACATGTATCAGGTCTTAAAGTTGTTGTAAGTCACCTTAGAACCAGAAAATTGTGGGTAATAGCTCATGAAAACGACCATAAAACGCGGAAACTGCAAGTTTTTGTTGATATCTCTCCAACATGTATCAGGTCTTAAGGTCGTTGTAAATTGCTCTGGAACCCCAAAACAGTAGGCAATAGCTCATGAAAACGGCCATAACATGCTAAAACTACGAGTTTTTAGTCATATATCTCAAACATGCAACAGGTCTTACAGGCCTTACAAATCCAGCTAGAACCAAACAAACGGGGTAATAACTCATGAAAATGGCCATAATGTCGAAAACGACAAGTTTTTGGTCATAACTCTCAAACAAGTATCGGGTATTAAGGTCGTTGAAATCGCCCTTGAACCCGAAAACTATGCGCAATAGCTCATGAAGACGACCATAAAACACGAAAAACGGTGAGTTTTTGCTCATATCTCTCAAACATGTAAGGGTTCTTACGAGGCATGCAAATCGTCATGGAACCCCAAAACTATGGGCAATAACTCACGAAAAACGACCATAAAACACGAAAACAACGAGTTTTCGTCATAAATCTCAAACATGTATCAGGTCTTAAGGTTGATGTAAATTGCCCCTGGAACCATAAAACTGTGGGCAATAACTCATGAAAACATCCATAAAATGCGAAAATTGAGAATGTTTGGTCATAACCCTCCAACAAGTATCGAGTCTTACGGTCGTTGTAAATCGCCCTGGAACACCAAAACAGTGGGCAATACCTCATGAAAACAGCCATAAAACAAGAAAACTATGAGTTTTTAGTCATATCTCTCAAACATGTAACGGGTCTTATAGGCCTTGCAAATCCGCTTGGAACGCAAAAACAGTGGGAAATAACTAATGAAAATGGCCAAAAACCTCGCAAAAGACGAGTTTTTGGTCATAACTCTCAAAAATATATCGGTTCTTAAGGTCGTTGTAAATCGCTCTAGAACCCCTAAACAGTGGGCAATAGCTCATCAAAACAGCCATAAAACACGAAAACGATGATTTTCTTGTCATTTTTCACAGACATGTAAGGGGTATTATTATGGACCATGCAAATCTCCATGGAACCCCATAAATGTGGCAAATTCGTCACGAAAACGGACATAAAACACGAAACCGACGAGTTGTTGCTCATAACTCTCAAACATGTATCGGTTCTTTGGTGGTTGTAAATCGCCATAGAACCCAAAAACAGTGGGCAATAGCTCATCAAAATGGCCATAAAA
>CAJUWN010000679.1:0-45431 GCA_910589765.1 Avena atlantica
TCAAGAGAGAGTATCTGCCGTGTCAAGGCATGGCGTTGCTCCTCATCCTCCACTTTTGTATGTCCAGATATTGTCAGGCCGGGTAGGAGGTTCCCTGGAAAGCGTCATCAAAGAAGAAGCCTGCCGGATGTGGTGTCCGGTCGGAGTTGGGCGCATCCGTCCCGGATCTAGCGTCTTCGGCCTAGATTGTGGGCATCCTGCTAACATCTGGCATGCACGAACTTTCCTTACTCGTCCCTGCGCTCTTTCCATCTTACTCGACTCCATTACGTTGCTCACTCCAGCAGAGGTCTCAATGGTTTCGGAAATATGGACAAAGCAAAGGGGATAGAAATCACCCTGGTCACACGTGTGGTAGAGGCTGATGTGAATGTACGAATACTTTTGTTAGCAGCCGTCATGCTAAGCTGGGCCCGCATTTAGCGGATTACGGGTACCGTGATTCATGTGGATACGACAATTTCGACAAAATACTTCATTTGGAAAAATCTAGGTCTTTTTGAGTTTGCAAAGGTCCTTGAAACTCGAAAATACAACAAGGAGTTTTTCTGCGTTATAGGGTTAAAACAAGAATAAAGAGGATCTTTTGGAAAATCCTCGAAATGAATGTAAAACATGGTTCTGACAGTAAATAAGATACAAATATGTTAAAATGTCTATATGCATCAGTCGATGCAGAGGCCGGGGATTCCCCCATTTCGAAAAAAATATGTTAAAATATAACCCAATAAACTTTAAGAAACATAGATGACTTATACATGCATCGAAATAGTGTACATTTCTTAACCTCCCAATCAAGGCCTTGTACTGGCCTCCCAACTCATAGGTTCTATGTTAGTTTCTACGTACTGAAACAACAAGGTAGTTTGCCATGTGTACTTTACTCATTTTAAAATTCCACAGTTACGTTTCCACCACTATCCCCATCAAAACAACGAATTTCACTACGATTAGCTGAATTCATGAAACTTCCCGCACAAGTCTTAGTGGTGTCCAAATCTAATTCCCGAGCCACAACCCCAAATAGTAATAGGAGTAGTAATGTACATACCATTGCCCGGAGGTCCATCAGTAGACCGCCGGTAGTCGATTGTAGGCAATGCTCCCGATATGCTACCGTTGATGTGTGGTTGCGGCCCCAGCAGCACCGTTGCACTTGGGTGAAATTGACCACTCCAAGGGTCAACTCATGCGGCCCACAACAGTCATGGTAGTTGTGCCATGGCTTGGTCGAGCGATGGATGTGATCACTTGTTGATCGATTCACTCCACTCATTATTTCAGGTCGAGGACGCTGGAGAGTTCCTAGCGCCTGATCCACCTGGGCTTCCATGATTCCGCTAACTCCTCTTGCGAGATCTGGATGTAGTATTAGATTCCCTTTATTATCCGCCACCATCATGAAGTCAAACAACTGTTTCATGGTCATCCTCCTTCACCCATCACCTCCACAATATTTCATGGTGTTCCTCACATGATTCGGGGTACACCAAAGCGTTGCACGAAACCGAGAAGATCTCACACACTTCACCAAGCTTTACAGGATCGCCCAAAAATTCCCAAGCCTCGCAAAAGATACCAATTATTACGATCCCACTTACACCTATTATCGATTCAACAACAGTGATTACTATTCGAATATCACTTGTCAAGGTCTCATATGGTTACAACGGGAATTGAGGTAGAGATCGAGAGAAACATGAGGTAAAATACAGAAGCAGAGTAGGTGAGATCTAGAGCCAGCCTTTGTAGTTATCGTAGATGTCATGCCCCGAAGCCTCTCTTCGTAGTTATATATGTCACTATGTCCAGTCTTGGTTGCCATATAGCGTGGATGTAATTAGGCCTCTCTTCAATCTCTTGGGTTGGGATTGCTCATTTTCTTGGCCACTTGATTTGTCTCCCTGCCCATCTCACTTGGTTCGGTCATCTGATTCTCCTATAGCTCTCTAGACTTTGTCGCCAAGATTGTAACATCTAGGTTGCTAGATTTAAGCCCATGATCCTGACCCATGATAGCATTTCCCAAGATGCACGCAGCACAATGATGCTTCTATACATATGCAGTTGTCACTCTCACTAGAGGAAAAAGGGCTATCCGTTCGCGACCCCTCGGAGCATTAGTCCCGGTTGCGCCACCAACCGGGACTAATGCTGGCACGCGTCCCGGTTGGAACGGGCACGGGGCCAGGGGCATGCGTCCCGGTTGGTAAGGGGGCATGCGTCCCGGTTGGAGCCACCAACCGGGACTAAAGGTTTGGCCACAGCCACGTGGCGTGGCACGCACCTTTAGTCCCGGTTGCTGGCTCCAACCGGGACTAAAGACCCCTGCCCTCTATAAATACAACGCCCCAGCCCCCTCTGCCTCCACTCTGTTTTTTCGAATGGTGGAAGGTGTGAGGGGGTGTGCTAGTTTTTTCTCATGCATGCATTGAAGGTGTTTGTTGAAATGTTTGAGTGAATAATCCCGTGAATTTCTCATAGAACAAAAATATAGAAGGTGTCCGAGACGCACTTGAGCTTTCTCCTCTTTATTTCCCTCGATCGAGGTTAGCAATCTTATCTTTTCTAGGTCATTGATACAATTCATGTGTCGGTGTGAATTGGTTATTTCACTATTTATGATGTCCTGTTTTTTGATAAACTTACTTATATGATGCAGATGAACGGTCGGGAATGGATGTACGGTGACCGGCGGGTAGCCGGGTATATCAAAGGCATGGATAAATTTATCGATGTGGCTACAGCAAACAAAGAGAATGGATTTATACGTTGTCCATGTGTTCAATGTCGGAACAACAAGGAGTACTCTTCCTCGAAAATCATTCGCGGCCACCTGATTATGAAAGGTTTCATGTCCAACTATAATTGCTGGACCAAGCACGGGGAAAGAGGGTTTATGATGGAAGATGGTGAAGAAGAAGATGATGATAACAACTATCATCATATGTTTCCTGAATACAGTGATACTGCAATGGAAGACAATGCAGAGGAAAGAGGTGAAGAACGGGCATCAGATGAGCCGGCTGATGAACTTGGTAGGGTCATTTCTGATGCAAAGCGAGACTGTGAAACAGAAAATGAGAAGTTGAAGTTAGAGGGCATGTTAGAAGATCACAAGAAATTGTTGTACCCAAATTGTGAAGATGGCAGCACAAAGCTCGGTACCACACTGGAATTGTTGCGATGGAAGGCAGAGTGTGGTCTAACTGACTCCTCATTTGAAAAGATGTTGAAAATAATGAAGCCGAAGTTTCCAAAACATAACGAACTTCCTGAGAGTACCTACGAAGCAAAGAATACTCTATGTCCCTGGGATTAGATGTGCAAAAGATACATGCATGCATTAATGACTGCATCCTCTACCGCGGTAAGGAGTATGAGAATTTAGATAAATGCCCGGTATGCAACGCGTTGCGGTATAAGATCAGACGAGATGACCCTGGTGATGTTGAGGGAGAGCCCCTCCGGAAGAGGGTTCCTGCTAAGGTTATGTGGTATGCTCCTATAATACCAAGGTTGAAACGCATGTTCAGAAACAAAGAGCATGCCAGGTTGTTGCGATGGCACAAAGAAGACCGTAAGAAAGACGGGAAGTTGAGACACCCTGCTGATGGGTCACAGTGGAGAAAAATCGAGAGAGACTTCCCAGACTTTGCAGGTGACGCAAGGAACTTATGTTTTGGTCTAAGTACGGATGGCATGAATCCTTTTGGGGAGCAGAGCTGCAGTCATAGCACCTGGCCCGTGACTCTATGTATCTACAACCTGCCTCCTTGGTTGTGCATGAAGCGTAAGTTCATTATGATGCCAGTGCTCATCCAAGGCCCGAAGCAACCGGGCAACGACATTGATGTGTACCTTAGGCCATTAGTTGAAGAACTCTTACAGTTGTGGGGCAAACCAGGTGTACGTGCGTGGGATGAGAACAAACAGGAGCCATTTAATCTACGAGGGTTGTTATTCGTAACCATCAATGATTGGCCTGCTCTTAGTAACCTTTCAGGACAGACAAACAAAGGATATAAGGCATGCACCCACTGTTTAGATAAGACCGAAGGTACATATTTGCATAAATGCAAGAAGGTTGTGTACCTGGCGAATCGACGATTTCTTCCGACCAATCATCCCGTAAGAAAGAAAGGCAAGCATTTCAAAGGTGAGGCAGATCACCGGAAGAAGCCTGAACTCCCTGCTGGTGATGATGTATTTGGTATGGTCAAGGACATAGAAGTAATCTTTGGAAAGGGTCCCGGCGGTCAATCAGTTCCGAACGACGTCGCTACAGTACACGCACCCATGTGGAAGAATAAATCTATATTTTTGGAGCTGCCATATTGGAAAGTCCTGCGTGTCCGCTCTTCAATCGACGTGATGCACATGACGAAGAATCTCTGCGTGAACCTGCTAGGATTCCTAGGCGTGTATGGGAAGACAAAAGATACACCTGAAGCACGGGAGGGCCAACAAATTATGAAAGACCCAAAGAACATGCATACAGATAACAAGACGGATAAAGGGCGTCACTTAAGTCGTGCCAGCTATGCTCTTACCAAAGCAGAGAAGGAAATCTTTTTTGAAGTCCTTTACAGTATCAAGGTGCCGTCGGGCTTCTCATCTAATATAAAGGGGATAATAAATATGGCAGAGAAAAAGTTCCAAAACCTGAAGTCTCATGACTGTCACGTGATTATGACGCAGTTGCTTCCGATTGCATTGAGGGGGCTTCTACCGGAAAATGTTCGAGTACCCATTGTGAAGCTGTGTGCATTCCTCAATGCAATATCTCAGAAGGTAATCAATCCAGATATTCTGCCAAGGTTACAGAAGGATGTGGTACAATGTCTTGTTAGTTTTGAATTGGTGTTCCCACCATCCTTCTTCAATATTATGACGCATCTCCTGGTTCATCTAGTGGAAGAGATTGCCATTCTCGGTCCGGTATTTCTGCATAATATGTTCCCCTTTGAGAGGTTCATGGGAGTCTTAAAGAAATATGTTCATAACCGTGCTAGAACAGAAGGAAGCATCTCCAAGGGATATGGAACAGAGGAGGTCATTGAGTTTTGTGTTGACTTTATTCCTGACCTTAAGCCAATTGGTGTTTCTGACTCACGGCATGAGGGAAGACTAAGTGGAAAAGGCACGCTGGGAAAGAAAGCAATGATATGTAGGGACGGGGATTCTTTCACTAAAGCACACTACACAGTTCTACATAATTCCACCTTGGCAGCTCCGTATATCGAGGAACACAAGAATATTGTACGCTCCAAAAACCCGGGGAAGCCTGAATCATGGATTACAGATGAACACATGAAGTCTTTTGGTGGTTGGATGCGGACACATCTCTTGAATGACACCACTGTTGGAGATCAGCTATACTTGTTGTCCGCGTCACCATCTTCTACTGTATTGAATTTCCAAGGGTACGAAATAAATGGGAATACATTCTACACGATCGCCCAAGATAAAAAGAGCACCAACCAAAATAGTGGTGTCCGCTTTGATGCAATAGACGAGAATGGACAAAAGGACACATATTATGGTTACATAGAGGAGATATGGGAACTAGACTATGGAGTCTCTTTTAAGGTCCCTTTGTTTCGCTGCAAATGGGTCAACCTGAATGGGGAAGGGGTAAAGATAGACCAGTTGTACGGAATGACAACAGTGGATCTCAACAATCTTGGTTATAGAGATGAACCATTCGTCCTAGCCAATGATGTGTCTCAGGTTTTCTATGTGAAGGACATGTCCTCCAGACCGAAAAAAAGAAAAAATATGCAAACGAATACATCATATGATGAGCCAAAGCGTCACATAGTTCTTTCAGGGAAAAGAAACATCGTGGGAATCGAGGACAAGACAGACATGTCAGAAGATTATAATAAGTTTGATGAAATTCCGCCCTTCACAGTGAAAACTGACCCAAGCATTCCGTTAAGTAAAGAAGATTCTCCATGGTTACGTCTGAAGCGGTCATAAGGAATGACATATGCCAAGAAGTTCATGCTCATATTATGTAACTCTAGTTCATGTCTTTCGCGGTTTGTGGCTTGACCGAAGGATATCTTTCGCGGTTTGTGGCCTTTAGTCCCGGTTTTGTAGTCTCAGTTTTTAATATTAATAAATGTCTTGCAGCTTGTAACTTCACTAACTAGATCAATACGCCTCGGAGCTAACTAATTTCACATATTAGGGAGTGCCTCTATGACTAGTTTCTCGGAGATGCCGGAGGACTGGGCTCCGTCGGCATCTCCCTGAAACTGGCCGCAGTGGTGTCCCTGCTCTCGAAAACCATCTTGCAGCTTGTAACTTCACTAAGTAGATCAATACGCCTCGGAGCTAACTAATTTCACATATTAGGGAGTGCCTCTATGACCAGTTTCTCGGAGATGCCGGAGGACTGGGCTCCGTCGGCATCTCCCTGAAACTGGCCGCAGTGGTGTCCCTGCTCTCGAAAACCATCTTGCAGCTTGTAACTTCACGAAATAGATCAATACGCCTCGGAGCTAACTAATTTCACATATTAGGGAGTGCCTCTATGACCAGTTTCTCGAAGATGCCGGAGGACTGGGCTCCGTCGACATCTCCCTGAAACTGGCCGTAGTGGTGTCCCTGCTCTCTAAAACCATCTTGGAGATGCCTCAAACTGGCTGGAGGACTGGACTCACAAGGATGCATATTTATAGTACAAGCAGCTCGGCATAATGTCGACACTCACGACATAATGTCGACACTCACCCCTATTATTAGTGCTGACTCATCTTTAGTCCCGGTTGGTGTCTCCAACCGGGACTAAAGGTTCATCTTTAGTCCCGGTTGGTGACACCATCTGGGACAAGGTACAAGCCGCACGACATAATGTCGACACTCACCCCTATTATTAGTGTTGCCTGGCCCACTCTGCCGCAATCCCTTCAGTCGCGGTTTGTTTCTCCAACCGGGACTAAATATGAAACCTCTCTTTATATAGGCATTTCCCTCTATTTATTAGGTAACACTCAAGAAATTTATTAATATTAAAAACCGGGACTAGCTAACACTCAGGACTAAAGTCGCCCCCTTTAGTCATAATCATGCCTAGTCCTATAGTACGCAGCTTCAGGGTCTTCATCGTCGTCGTCATCATCATCGTCATCGTCACCTGCCACTCCGGGGATCCTCAGCCCATCCATGGTATATACCAGGGGCCATTCCAGCCTCGGATTCACGGCGGGTGGGAGAGGGGTCTCCTGGAAGACGATGCCGCTACCGCCGGGACAGTGTGGGGCCTGTGGCGGGTGGACTCGTGGGCACCGTAGGCGAGGATGGTCTCCCCCGGCGATGTAGCGCATCACTTCGATGATAGTACGGTTCGCCCACCACAGACGACGGCCGGCTTCGTTGTGGTTCACCGGTGGCGGGCCATCACCCTCGTACCTGGCGAGCTCCCTTTCCCGCCTATTAGCGAAGAAGGCATTCCAGGTGTCGTAGTTGTCGGGATCCCACTGGGGATCCATCCGCTGCTCCGGCGTGAGCTCGTGGTAGAAGTGGTTTGTGATGGCCGCCTGGCGTGCGGAACCTTGAGGGACAGGAGGGACAGGAACCCCTCCTGCGCTCAGCATCCAGCCGGCGGGCGGCCGGTAGCCCGGCGGACAAGGGTAGTTAGAGGAGCACAGTGCCTCGGTCTCCTCGAGGGTTAGAATGGCCCAGTAGGCGTTGTCCATTGTTCTAAGAGAGGAAGGTGTGGATGTGTGGATATCCATGACACGATCACCCTAAATATAGAGGGAAAGGGCGGGAAAACTTGGCGTGAAGCTTTGGGAAATGGCGGGAAATATCTTTAGTCCCGGTTAGTGACTACATCCGGGACTAAAAGCTCTAGTAGAAAGGAAAGGGCGGGAAAACTTGGCGGGAAGAGGTGGGAAATGGCAGAAAATATTTTTAGTCCCGGTTTGTGACTACATCCGGGACTAAATGTGTGCCGAACCATGATCATGTTTCGAAAAAAACCTTCACAAAATGACCTATCATGTTCGAGGTTTCATGGCTTTTTCGGTCCAAATGACCGATGTTATGTGCTGAATCACGGCATAGTTTGTGATGTTGTGCCCATATTATGCATGTGTGTGGACATTGGTATGGAGAACAATGTTGCAGGAGGAAGTTTTCCTTTTTGTCGCACGGAAAAGCCCTTTTCCATTTTCCGAGCGCAAAAAACGGGTCGTTTTGTGAAGTAACCACCAAAATGCCGTTTCAGAATGCTACCGTCCTATTTTCCTAAAATACTAGACCACCTTACATGGACTATCTCCCAACCGGTACATCTCAAACCTTTTCGTCCATCCCGGGTAAAAAGGACAAATGTCTGCCGAATCGGTAGGAAGTGGGTCTGGTTTGTACTACAGGTACATGATCTATCGCCCGTGATTTTTTGGAAAAATCATTTTTAGACTCGCAATATGTGGTTTCTTTAGAGATCCAATGCAAGTTCTAACGATGCACGTCCCCTATCTTCATGCACACCGGTTCGACCATTGTTAGAAATTCAGATAATTCAAAACGGGCATAATAAATTCAAAAAAATCCGAACAATGAAAATCCTTCGCGTGGTGTCATATTATGTTACATAGTTGAAAGGAAAAATACCAGACTTGGTATATTGATCATGTTTCAAAAAAACCTTCACAAAATGACCTATCATGTTCGAGGTTTCATGGCTTTCGGTCCAAATGACCGATGTTATGTGCTGAATCACGGCATAGTTTGTGATGTTGTGCCCATATTATGCATGTGTGTGGACATTGGTATGGAGAACAATGTTGCAGAAGGAAGTTTTCCTTTTTGTCGCACGAAAAAGCCCTTTTCCATTTTCTGAGCGCAAAAAACGGGTCGTTTTGTGAAGTAACCACCAAAATGCCATTTCAGAATGCTACCGTCCTATTTCCTAAAATACTAGACCACCTTACATGGACTATCTCCCAACCGGTATATCTCAAACCTTTTCGTCCATCCCGGGTAAAAAGGACAAATGTCTGCCGAATCGGTAGGAAGTGGATCCGGTTTGTACTAAAGGTACATGATCTATCGCCCGTGATTTTTTGAAAAAATCATTTTTAGACTCGCAATATGTGGTTTCTTCAGAGATCCAATGCAAGTTCTAACAATTCTCGTCCCCTATCTTCATTTTAAAAGGTTACATTAATTATTTTTTAGAAATAGAAAATGGTTTTAATTATTTATTCAAATCCATACACTTCTTATGTTTAAAGTTTTTCTAAATTCCAAATTGATATTAAAAAAATATAAGTTAATTCATTTTTAATTGTAAATGGTTCATATTTTAAATGGTTACATTAATTGTTTTTTAAAACAGAAAATGGTTTTGAATTATTTATTCAAATCCAAACACTTTTTATGTTTAAAGTTTTTCTAAATTCCAAATTAATATTCAAAAATATAAGTTAATTCATTTTAAAAGGTTACATTAATTATTTTTGAAAAATATAAAATGGTTTTGGATTATTTATTGAAATCCATACACTTCTTATGTTTAAAGTTTTTCTAAATTCCAAATTGATATTAAAAAAATATAAGTTAATTCATTTTTAATTGTAAATGGTTACATTAATTATTTTTTAAAAATAGAAATTTGTTTTGGATTATTTATTCAAATCCATACACTTTTTATGTTTAAAGTTTTTCTAAATTCCAAATTAATATTTAAAAAATATATGTTATTTCATTATTAATTTTGAATGGTTACATTAATTATTTTTTAAAAATATAAATTGGTTTTGGATTATTTATTCAAATCCATACACTTTTTATGTTTAAAGTTTTTATAAATTCCAAATTAATATTTAAAAAATATAAGTTATTTCATTATTAATTTTAAATGGTTCATAGTTTAAATAGTTACATTAATTATTTTTCAAAACAAAAATGGTTTCGAAATAGTTATTCAAATTCAAACACTTTTTATGTTTAAAGTTTTTCTAAATTCCAAAGTAATTATCATTTAAAAAACATTACAAATTTAAACGCCAAATAAAAAATAAGGCGGGAACAGAGAGAAAATAACTGAAAAAATTTGAAGACAGGGGAATACGTCCCGGTTGGAGCCACCAACCGGGACTAAAGAGCCCGCTGCGCGCGCGCCCCTTCAGCTGCTGAAAATTGGACTATACGTCCCGGTTGGTGGCACCAACCGGGACGTATGACCCTTTAGTCCCGGTTGGAGCCACCAACCGGGACTAAAGGTCCTTTGGTTATAACTGCGCGCGCCTCCTCTTCTTCTTTCCCATCTCACTTCTCTGCTTCTTCCTCTGCTTTCATCGACGCCGCAGCCTCCACCTTCGTCTCCGTCGGCTCTTTGGCCGTCGCGCGCTCATCCTCGACCGCCGCGCGATCCTTCCCGTGCGAATCGCCAGCACCTCCGTCGGCTCTTCGTCATCCCTCCAGCCGCGCGCGCCAGCACCTCCAACCGCCGCCGCGCGTCATCGCCGCCAGCAGGTATGCCCCTCTCCGATACACGGGCTACGAGGTTCGGGGCGGCTACGGGGCCACGTTGTCGTCGCCGTCGGCGCGCGGGCTACGGGGCGGATACGGGGCCGGGGAAGCGAGCTGGCGAGCCGCGGGCGGCGCTGGCGAGTAGGCGCGGGCGGCGCTGGCGAGCCGCGGCGTCAAGCTGACGTGGCCCACGGGCCCGCTGACCTTTGACCACCACGGTGGCTTGCTGATGTGGCCTAGGGCCCAGCACTCAGTGACAGTGGCTAGGTTATGTCTTGGTAAAAAAAAACCCAACCCTTTGCTGATGTCATATTGACACAGTAATTCAATTTTAAATGATTTAATAATTCCAAAAATTGATATAAACTTGTAAATTCAATATCTTTTTATTGATAAGTCAGAAAAATACAAATAATATATCAAATTGTTCAGAAAAATGAAACCTATCTATTTAACCTATAATCATGCATTTTTCAACAATTTAAATGACAAGTATAATTAGAAGAACAAATGCACCCCTCTCATATGTTCCGGAGTTTCCCCGAGTTAGGGTTTTCACCCGTCGAAACCCCGATTAAATCGTCGAGCATGTATTAGGGTTACATTCCAATGCAAATTAGCTTGTCATATCATCATACTTGCTTGAGCATTGCATCGATGCCATGTGTTGATTGTTTCCCTTTCTTTTCGGTGTTTCGATTATTAGGTTTATTATTAGTTAGGTATTATTAGGTTTATTAATTAGTTTGGTATTATTGGTCTTCAGCCCCACTAGTCAGTCACTGTGGGTAGCCCCAGACCCGATTCACATTGTCAGTCACTGTCGTTAGATAAGGAATCATTAATACCCCTTAGGTGCATGTGGGTTCGACGATGTGCCTTCGCCAGGGCATTCTGAACCCTCTTAAATCGATTCCAATATGGTATTTTGTTATTATCTAGTGTTACCTATCTGCTGGATAGTTTCCCTTTTGTAGCCTTATACTCATGTTCCCCTCTTATATGCATCCGAGGTTTCTCCGAACTAGGTTTTACACCCCTCGGAACTCCGGAATATTGATTTTAGTTGATTTTAGCTAGAGTTACCTATCTACTACACGGTTTCCTTTTTGTAGCTAGGTTTAGGGTTTAGGGTTTCTCTTCATTTTTATTATTGTGTATGTATATATTAGGGTTTCTCCTTAACTTTCTCCTTTAGCCGCTTTGACTTATTCGTTTTTCCACCTATGTAGAAAATATGGACCCACACGTCAGAGACGAAGAAAAGGAAGAGTTGATCCAAGGTGTGATCCGTGGGGAAGATAATTTAGACGTATCAACGTTTCTGAACAACTACGGTGAGGGTGATCCTCTTTTTACCGGAATAGACAACTTGTTTGAGGTTGAAGGTGTTGCCTTCCGCGAGGGAGAAGGCGATTCCTTGTGTAATCGAGAAGACGACCGCTCCGGCGAGGTGCATGTAATATAAATCAATTCATTAATTAATCATCTACTATCTATATAGAAATAGTAACGACGATCTTTCTTCTTTTAGCCCTCCGGATCGAAGGAATCTACTGAAAAGAGCAAACGAGGCCCAACCAAAAAGTTGCAAGACCATGAGAGGTTCAGGATCGAAGATGTCGCTGAAGACGGCAAACCGACAACTCCCGAAGTTGTCGCAACCAAATTTGTGGCACAATGCGGAGTAATCGTTAGGGACTTAATCCCGATCACCATTAGAAATTGGAATAGGCCTGCTAATGCGGATGAAGAGGGAACATGTTTATTTGTCCCTAACCACGCCAAAGATTTACTGTGGAAGAGGCTCATGGTTAATTTCAAACTACCGAAGATAGATCTGGATCCAAATGCGGAGGATCCAGTTGAGGACGCCTTACAACATGGGAGAGCCATGGAGGCTAAGGTCAGGGAGTGGGCTTTGAAGAAGATGGCCCAGTGTTTCACCAACTGGAAGAAAAGATTGCACCTTGACTATGTCGTGAAAAACAAGACTCCCGATTTCAAGAATATTCAGTTTGAGAAGATAAAACCATTCTGGGCTGAGTTTGTGGAATACAAGAAATCAGAAAAAGCTAAGAAAATGTCTGAAACGAATAAGCTGAATGCTGCTAAGAAGAAGTATCACCATACTATGGGGCAAGGTGGCTACAGTGCTGGCATTCCTAAGTGGGAGAAACTTGAGCAGGAACTGCGTGATAAAAAGATCACCCCAGAGACAGACGATTGGGTAGAACGTGCAAGGAATTGGTTTTACGAGCATGGGGGCACGTTGGACTCGGAAGGGAGGTGTATATATAACATACGACATAAAGAAGACCCCTTGCCAATCGAGAGGATCAGAAAAGCAGTAAAGGCTGTTAAAGATGGGGACTTCATTCCCGATAGAGAGAATGATGAGCTCACATTCGCCCTTGGAAATAAGGAACATGATGGACGAACACGAGGTACAATAGGCTCCCAATCATGGAGGACTGGGTTTCCCGAAGAGAGGAAGAAATATCCTGATAGAAGCCGTCAGAGGAGTAAGGACAGGGCGGCAGTTGAAGCAGAAAGTCAGAAAGAGCGAATGCGTTTAACTGAAGAACGATTAAAGCAACAACAAGATGAAATTAACTCACTTAAAGAGCAAAGTACTACCGGCCCATCTCAGCAGCACACTACATTCGATGCTACCGGCCTATCGAATAATCGAAAAAGCAGTGTGGCTTCCACCGAGGTCCCAGGTGATGACAATGGCGATGACGATGATGCACCGACGATGGCTCCTGTTGGCTACCCAGTGGATGATATCACAGAGATGACACACTGCGAGCTACATGTCAAAGTTGTGAACATATCAATGAAGGTGGAGGTCGGCTATTCCTTACCAATTGGACCCACACCAACTTACCACTGTCGTCCGGTTCCAGAGGGCTACGCTGTTGTCGGCGTGGATGAAATCATGCCCACCTTTGAGGTTTTGGATCTTCACTACCCTGCTGGTGAAGGGGATGTGACTGTGCTGGGTGACGCAAAAAACGTCACCATTCTATGGCCTAAGGATTGTATCGTGCTTCAAAATCACACGCCAAGGCCATCTTCGCCGCCGCCTCACCCGTCTCCAGCGAGGTTGTCGCCGCCGCGGCAGCCGTCTTCGTCGCCTCACCCGGCTCCGTCGCCTCACCAATATCCGGTGCAGCCATCGCCGCGGGAGCCATCGCCGGCGCCTCAGGATAAAAAGCGTAAGCGTACCGCTACTATGCGTCGTAAGCGATCGCCGAAACGTAAACAAGAGCCTCTTCCAAAAGTACCAACGGTTCCTCCCAAGAGAGCTTATGACTATACTGAAGAGGAGACTGCGGCGATCGTTGATGCGGAAACGACAGCGTTTTTCGCTAAGCTGAGGCGGCCGAAAGAGCCAGAGTTCCCCAGCACCAAAGAAGAAAAAGCCAAAGTGTTGAAAATGCTAAAGAATCTTCATCAACCCGAGCCAAAGCTGTCATCAGACTATGAGCGTTCTATTCTCAAGTCACATGCGGCACAAAAAGCCTCGAAGAGCAGTACTGATGCAAGCGGTAAATCTGTTGCCCAGCTCGAAGAACAAGCAAAACAGACTTGCGCCCCTCTCAAGGTGATTTCTCAAACCAATGTGGGGTCGAGCAAATATGGGGCCGAAGAGCAGTATGATCCAGAGGTAGTTGCACAATACGGAGAAGCTGCCGCTGCTCAAGGTATGAGTATTGCCCAGTACTTATCCCAGTTAGAGTTCTTCCCCGTGAGTGAAGTAGCATACAAATACTAGTACGGAAAACCTCTCGTCAAACCTGAGGAGGTAAACAATCTTCTAACAAAAATGCGAAGATTGCATAACTGGTACATGCATGCCACAAGGGCCGGGGCTAACTGGATAGTGCTGAGGGTTACAAAAAAGCATCATGGGAAAGATAAGGATGACATGATATCCATTGAATTTGATAAACTATTTCAATTATTCAATCAAGACGCCTTGGACAAATCGATCATCAGTGCCTATTGTCTGTAAGTACTAATTCTGTAATTAATTTAGTCTCCAGCTATATTATTTTGTTTATTGCATGTATATAATCATAATGTAATATGCAGAATGAAGATTCTCGAATGCAGCAGAGGACAAATCTATGACATTGGCTTCATTGACCCATATTGGGTTCATGAAGCTAATCTCAAAATAAGCCCCCAGGATACGGAGGATAATATAGTACACGCGTTAAGGTTTCAAGAAACCAAAAGGGAAATACTATTTCCTTACAACTTCCAGTGAGTGTTATTGTCTTGTATACACTTTCTATTTCGCTTACTCGATGTTAAGTATATAATTGATTAGTTCTGCATTTGCAGGTACCACTATATTCTGTTAATCATTTAACTTGATAAAGGGTGTGTACTAGTCATGGACTCGAAACATAAACCCCTTGAGACATGGAAGGACATGCAGATACTTCTCTAGCGGTAATTCTAATCATTACGACACTATATCGGCAACGTTCGTGAATTTTATGATATCAAGTACTTAATAACTTATTTTATTCGTTTTCTACGCCGGGCAGTGCTTGGAAACGGTTCACCAAGAAGGCTAGGGGTGTTTGGAAAGAGGAGCTTACATTTCAACCACTAAATGTAAGCACCACTAGCTATATCCGCGCATCTCTTTGATTCTAGTTTTGATACAGTTATTATCATGCTTGATTATTATTTTGATTGAACTCTGTTCTCGTAAAGTGCCTGACGCAGGGACCAGGTAACAATCTATATGGATACTATGTATGCGAGTTCATCCGGCAGACGTGCGATGAGAAGGACAGAAATTTAGAGCAACTCCACGTATGTAAACAATTTCTATAGTTTTTAATTAGAATGAAATTGTGTTTAGTTTCATTCATATAGGCTGACTCCTTTTTTAAATCAGATCGAACGTCTACGGGACGGTCTTTTGCCAAAGGATCGCGTACGAGCAATTCAGGAGGAATTGGCGGGATTCTTGGATGCAGAAGTCCTAAACACACAAGGGGAATACTACTCGGCTGTGTATAGACAATAGGAATTGTAAAAATAGCAACTTTCAAAAAATTGACCGGTAGCATCGAATAGCAACTTTTGTATGTAGTGCATGAACTCGATCCGTGTATTGAATGTAATGTTGTCATGATGATCTTGTGTAATATAAGGTTCCTTCGTTGATAAGTGCAAAACACTAAATAAACAATAAAACAACCTAAATGAATTCTCTGCCGCGGCACAAAAAGTGGCGAAAATGCTGCCGCGGCAACAAAATGTGCCAAAATGAATTCTCTGCCGCGGCAGAGAAATGGGCCAAATCTCTGCCGCGGAAGCAGGTTATTAGTCCCGGTTCGTGTTACGAACCGGGACTAATGCTCCACCCCCCCCCCCCCCCCCCGCGCTCTGATGCCGTCACGTGTGCCCCCATTTGTCCCGGTTGGTGGGGCAACCGGGACTAAAGGTTAGAGCTTTAGTCCCGATTGCCCCGTCCCGGTTGGACAACCGGGACTAATGGCCCTTACCAACCGGGACGCATGGGCCCTTTTCTACCTGTGTCTACATGCTAGCGTCGTATATGGTCAGCGTTTTTTCCCGGTCCCTCTCTTTTTGATCGAAAATAATAACTTAACTAGGATTGTCTTCTACTCCTTCTGTTTTATATAATATAAGATATCTTAGCTTTGTGAAAGGAGTGTATTTAGACCTCTTTGAACCTCACACTAAAAGAGGTATAGATCCACTCTTTTTATAAAACTAAAACATCTTATATTATGAAACTGAGGGAGTACTAGATTGCTCTTTCTCATTTATTTCTGCTAGCTGCCAGCAGGCATGGATGTGCAAGGTAAGTGACGAGGTAACGTCGCAGAGCACGCCACATCCCCTTATATGAAGAGTAATCCATGTCATAATATGTAAGTTAGCGGTGACGGAAGACAAAGTCGGCATTTATTTATATCCTATGCATGGTGGGTGAGCATAAGACCACATTTATTTATATCATATGCAAAAGAAGGTTAGATTTAGTTCCTTTAAAAAAATATGTTTGATGTTTGACATGGTAGTCTTTCGAGGTTGAGTACTTCGTATGTTGTGAGAGCGGCGACGGGCGACGAGGCCGAGCTGTTAGAAT
The DNA here is from genome assembly GCA_910589765.1 of Avena atlantica. NCBI lineage: Eukaryota > Viridiplantae > Streptophyta > Magnoliopsida > Poales > Poaceae > Avena > Avena atlantica. The sequence continues at coordinate 16,646 of CAJUWN010000679.1, forward strand.
AACTTTTTATGTTCTATCTATGGACAAAATTTTTAGTAGTGGATAACTTACATGTTATTTGGTGGGTAACTTACATGCTAAAGCCTGGATAACTCTCGTGTTACTGATGGATAACTTGTGGGTAAACAGAAAAAGTTACCCATCCTGAGCATGTGATCTGTGGGTAAATTTTATAGTGGTGAATAACTTACCTATTATTGGGTGGATAACTTACATACTGAAGCCCGGATAACTTGCGTGTTATGGGTGGATAACTTTTGGTCAAAAAAAAGTTGTCAAAACATACCAACATGGATCTAGTTTTTAAGATCTCGTCACGACTAGCCTAACAGTAAAAACGGATCTTAATTCAGACAAACATTTTGACCTAGAAAACATTTTAAAGTTTTGTTTATGAATTGAGCTGACTAATTAAAATCTTGTCCTAGCAAGGCACTGTGCATGCAATTGCTGGGCTGGAATATCCGCCAGATTTAACTTTTTCAGACCGGTTGCTATTTAGCAACGTCCTTTACTAGTGTATACTCTTTGCTCGGATGGTTTTCTTGATATAGATATACCACCTATGCAGTATCAATAACACGAGGACACATAAAGAATGTTGTATATGTGCTAGTCCATAAAGTGAAAAACAAAAAAAACTGTCTATATAGCTATCTGAAGTTTTATGTTTCTGATAGGTGAATATTCGTTCATTTGCTGCCATGTCTGTTAATAGAACTGGATCAGGAAATCATTTGTTGAATAAAAGAAAATCATGATAATTTTGTTTAAGCCAAACCTTCGGACTGGCCAATAAAAAATAACCGAACAAATGGACAGCGATCTGAAGAACCAAACAAATGGACAGAACGCGTTGATGGACATGAAGTTGATGCCTGGCATCAATAGGTGGAGGAAGGGTGTGAGGAAGGGAAAGCGTTCTCAAAAGAGAGGGGGATGGAATTCCAAAAGGAGAAAATTGTACTCTATCTAACTATTGAGGTATTGTAGACGAACAAAAGTGCTCCCTCCAATCCATAATAAGTGTTTAGTTCAAATTTGTAATAAATTTGAACTAAACTCCTGACAATTATTATGGATTGGAGGTAGTATTACAAATTCGAAACTGGCAGTTCGAGTTGTGGGCCTTGCCTGAGGTAGAAGATGTACCGAGCGCGCGCGCACACACACACGCTGGATACAAAGGAACACTCAAAAGCTTTGTGTCACCGGCTAACCGCACATTCTTGTGCCTTCTCTGTTCGACGCCGCTTATTACAAGGCACGCGCATGAAACCATTATTTACCAGGAGTTCCGGACTAGAACCAACTAGACTCAATTAGCTTGCATTGTGCACATTGCACACGTGAACACATGACTACGATGGCTGAGAGCCTAACGAAGCGTAGATTTGTCCCTGCTTCGTTGTTGCACTTTCCTTTGTTTTTGCAGCACAATGATGCCCCAATACCCAATACAAGTCAAGCTACATAAACCGGGTGGCCGTCGTAGTTCTACATACTAATATCCAGCCTTTGTTCATGGTTCCTCTCATTTCTACGAACAAAATTCCAAACTTGGTTTATCTAACTTTCTTTTTTATTTCTCATTGCTGCGGTCAGGTATGGATTGGTAAAGCAGAAAAGACCATCTCCTCCTATATAATGAATTACTAGTTTGTACTGCATCTTGTACCATGCGAACATATATTGTTTTACTATGACTAACCTTTAATTCAATGCAGGATTTTTGCTCTGTCTACCACTTTCTAATTCTCAATAGGTATCAAATACCATTGAATATATACTAGATCACTCTTTGCATCCCTAGGACACGGCTGTCAGGCATAAAGTGTGATGACCAATCGGAAGGAACAGCGTAAAAGGTATACCAAGTACGCATCTAAGGCGTCGGATCTGAACATGAGGGGAAAAAGTACAATACTCACTCAATACATGCATAAATTATCACGAAATAAGCTAATAGAATTGATATAAAATCGTAGCAAAACATATGTTCCCAATAAAAAAATCCATTTCTATTATAGGTTAAACCACTAACCAAGTTAGCTTGAAAGAGAATTAGCTGCTGTTGTCTTCCTCTTTGCCATTGAGCATAGATGCATAACAAATTAAAACTAGATACACCTGGCCAATTATAAATTAATCTATTATCTTATATGACTAATGTGTCATAAGTCATACGACAATTAGTACATATAAACAATTGCAGCATCGTACGTATATAGGTGATCTTTCCATCAACAAATGTATACATATCTTGTTAGAATCTTCTACAACATGTTGTGAGTCCCTACTTCAACATCAGCATATGCTAGACTGCTACTGGTCAGATCATTTACACTAGCATCATATCAACTAAAGGCTGGTGCTGGTTGGAGAGTACAACCAGCCTCTTTGAAATAAAACGAATGCCTGCATTTTGTTGGTAGTCGTATATTTCCTAGATAGTGGTGCCTAGGCCTCCTTGATCGATGGTTTTGGTCACATGCCGATCAATTCACTCATCTAGTTCCTTCAGGAAGTCGACGGTGCTAGAGAGATCTCCCCGTGCCTGATCCACCTTAGGCTTCCACGATCGTGCTAACTCCTGCGAGATCTAGATCGTGCCTTTCTTCTCGCTCAATTCCGCGGTATCCTGTCACTCTTCTCTGTCGCCATCCCTCGTCCACCCATCACCTCCACAAGATTTCATGGTGATCCTCACATGATTCGGGTACACCAAACTATTTTTACCGAAATCCAGAAGATCTCACACCCTTCACCAAGCTTTGTAGGATCGCTCGCAAATTCCCCAGCCTCACAACAACTCTGATACCAATTATTAGTATCACAGTTACTCATATCATCGATTCAACAACAATGATTACAATTTGAGTCTCACTTCTCAATGTATCATATGGAATTGGGGTTGAGATCGAGAGAGAAATAGGAGGTGAGATACATAAGCAGAGTAGGTGAGATCTAGAGCCAGCCATTGCAGTTATCGTAGATGTCATGCCCGAAAGCTTCTCCTCCCAGTTATATACGTCACTGTGTCTAGTCCTCGCCGACATATAGCGTGTATATGTAACCAGGCCTCTCTTCTATTTCCTGGGTTCGGCTTGCTCATTCGTTTGGCCCACCTGACTTGTCTCCCGTCCCATCTCACTTGGTTCGGTCATCTACTTCTCTTGTAGCTCTTCAGGCTTCTTCGACATGATTGTAACAGCTAGGTTGCTGGATTCAGGGCTGTGAGCCGCACCAGTAATAGCATTTTCCAAGATGCACGCAGTACTATGATGCCACTATACAGCTGATGTTGTTGTACATGCTAGTGTTGTACATAGTCAGCGTTTTTTCCTTATCCCTCTCATTCCGATCGGAAAAAGTAACTTAAAACTAGGATTGTCTTCTACTATAGCTTGCTCTTTCTCGTTTATTTCTGCTAGCTGCAGTCGGGCATGGAGGTAACATCGCCGAGCAGGCCACATCCTCTTATATGAAGAGCTAGTATATGTACCACATGTTGGCGTGCGAAAAAAAATTAAGAATTAATGGCGTTAGCTCAACCGTTTATATTTCTGGAGTATGTCTACCATTTCCAGTTCTATTTTTCTATAAGAGTTATTCGCTAACATTGATTATCCATCAGAAGTTTATTTTTTTTAGAATAGTGAAGGGCTTTCGTACCCTGGAATAACTTTATGGTCATGGGCCCTAGCTACGAGCTTTTTAGATGGAAGACACTTTTTCTATTAACTAGCATAGTGGCCCTCGCAATTGCGAGGGCAACATCCTTTAATGTGTGAAACGTGCCTAAGAACTATATCTTTGATATCATTAGTACTCACATAATCATGGTATTGTATGGTCATGTAGAGACACTGAAAATATTCTGCTAATTGAAATCCTACTTCTTTGATAAAATTAATCACCTTAGCCTTTGGGGCACCTCATTCCTATCCCACAACTAAAAGAACTTCATTAATCACCATATATGTGTAGTTTGTACAACTAAATTAGATTGCACCATTTCTGGTATATGTTATGTGATGCCAAGTCAACATATATGGAAGCTAAACTTTGGATGTTATGTCTCTCATTTTTATGTAATATTACAAAAATAAAAACTATGTGGCTAATATACTACATCGTGCCAAGTAATAAAACGACAATATCATTTTTGTTTATTTTTGCAGGAAATATTAATTCTATCCTACTAATAATGTGGCACAAAGGATGAATAATACAATTGTAAAGATCAACCGATTAAGTGTAGTTACTTTCATTATATTTTTTATCATGTGATATGACAAATAAATTTTCCTTTTATTGGTACATAATATGTGCTTCTAAATTATAGTAAAGAGGACAACACAGTCAAAATTTGGGTATATATATTTTTAGGTGCTCGATGAAATGTATTAAAAAGAATTGTTGTGTTCTAAAGATAGGCCATCATAACACAATTTTCACTTATGTTTTTTTCACTTACTTTTCTGTTATTTCCATCTTCATATAAAATATGTGATGTTATGGACATGCATGTTTTCGGAAGACAGCTTTGACATTGTTTCTACACAGATGTATTTATTGAAATTAAGAAAATAGTTCGCCATAAACCAAATAATATTATTTTCTATTTATCATTTCAATACTTTTTCTACACGAGATTATCTTAGTTGGAGAAATTTGAGTCAAGTGTTATAGATTCATCAACTTTGAAATAGCTTTAGTACTATTTTTATATTTTTCTTTAATTTACTCAATGGTATTACCTTCTAGATTAAGTCATCGTATACACTCTCTGATAAATTAATATTTTTGGATCAGGCAACGTGGTGATGCCTGCTTGGAAAGCATAGCTCCATAAACTGAACCAGAAGTCAGATTATGTGTTTTTCAAGATGTAACATTTTTCTCACCATATAGAAAGCACCAAGGACGACACAAAATCGAGTTTGATCACATCATAGGAAGAACATAGGATTTTATGAGTTGTAGTATATTTTCCAAAAGGTTAGTCTCAAAGAAATATTTCCTTTAAAATTGAGTAATCTGAGAAATCAAATTTATAAAACCCTGCATTACTCTTTCAATTTTTCTTAGACTAAAAATGTCACACGTTTAAGATAAAACCTCATCGGTGGGTTCTTCCAAGACAACATGTTTGTTTGTTTTATGACATTGTATTGATATTTGGTTTGAAAATTTATTGATTAATTCAATGACACATGTAATTAGGTTAGTACGTTGCATTAACATTTTGATTGTGTGTTCTATGCTTCATCATCTAACATAGTCATCAGTTTAGTTGTTTGTGATATCGGCTGAGTAAATAATACTTGGATGGTGAGCATTCTATTGATCGATATGTGATATTATAATGGTCCACCAAATATATGAGTGTTTGCAGCAAATTTCTAGACCATACCATGATAGTTTATAAATGCACAATGTTGGGAACCATTATGTGCAAAAAATATGCAACTCCCCCCTTTTCATATCTCTAAAGTTGAAGTTTCACCTAAAGTAAAATTTGCAACTACCAATCTAATTATTTGATAAACAATCAATGTTAGAAAATATTAGTTTGGAAATAATTCCCTAGTCAACTAAGAAATAGACCATCAATTACAGTAGATATTTGTGTACATACATATAAGAGAAAAATGAGGACAGTTCTTGTAGAAAGTGCTTTAACTTTGTATGCATAGATCATATTTTTTATACAGCTATACAACTACCACAAATTTTGTGGTAAATAGAAAATAACACACTTGGGTAACATGTGAATATTGTTATGTAATTTCTTTAAACATTCAAATGTCTTGTTTTCTATGCATGATATTATATCAGTAAATACAATTTTTTTGATATGGTAGATTAGTAAAGTTAATGTTGGCATTATACCTATAGTTACAAAAATATTCCTATTGTGGTCGAAATAAAAATGAGCGTAGGCCTATTAAGCATTGAATATTTAACATGTGTTACATTGTTATTTTTTTCCTCTGGTTTACTTACCCCATATTAAATATGTGAGATGGTAACAATCTCTAAACATTATATCACATTTGACTCTATAAAGAACTTTCCAAAAGATTATAAATCACCTTACAAAATATTAAAAAGCACCTTACAAAAGATCTTCAACCTAGACACATAACCTAGTACTTCGTCCATATTGCACCATATCGCACCGTCTCAGTTTTTTATGCAATGAGCATGTAAAAAAAATCATATGAATCATACATATGTGCTTTCGTATAGACAACTTGTGATTCAAAAGAGGTGCAGTCATCGAGAAGCTAGATCTGGTTTGTCTTACGTAGAATTTTCCAGGATATGTATGTATTCCAAAACTTCACATTCCATATGTAAGCATGGCGTGGAACATCAACTTGTCATCGGTGAATCTTTCCGTGTCCCATGTTGTATATTTTTTATTCTACAACTTTTTTCTTCTATGGAGAATGTGGATTGAGACAAAGGTTTTATTAGCTGTTGTCGCCGGCCACACTCATTCCATTGAGAGCAATGTCGGTACACATGAGAGTCTCCAGATCGATCTATATTTTGCAATAACCAATGCGTTTATATGGTCACAGAAAGCTAGTATCATATCAAAAACAATATACCAACGACCATATAGATTCATTGATATTCTAGCATAGGAACAATTATGATTTCTTACTGATTTACAGTTGGTGGATTTCTTTACGAAGGCACAGACCCGAGCGCAGCATGATTTCTTACTCTCCAAACTCAGTGTTGTGGATCCACCATGAGTTTGAGGGGGGGTGTTAGATGTATATATCTGTATATTGTATTTCCCCCATTGTTAGGGGGCTTCCTGCATATTTTCCTTGTACCTGTACTATATATTGTAGTTTGGCCCCCGGATGAATATAACTTTGTCTATTCCTAACAAGATCTTCCAACACCTGATCCACCTTAGGCTTTCACGTTTCCGCTAACTCCGCTTGCAAGATCTAGATCGCAACCGAGCTTCTCACTCAATACCACAACATCAAATTTCCTTTCCTCTCCGCCGCCATCGTGAAGTCAAACAACTATTTCATGGACATCTGCCCTTCTCATGCTTCATCCAGCTCGTCCAAAAGATTTCATGGTGTTACTCACTTTATTTGGGTACACCGAAAAGTGTTTTGCGCGAAATATAGAAGATCTCACACCCTTCACCAAGCTTTACAGGATCAACGGCAAATTCCCAAGCCTCGCAACAGATACCACTTATTATGATACCACTTACTCCTATTATCGATTCAACAATAGTGATTACAATTTGAGTCTCACTTCTTAGGGTCTCATATGGTTACAAGGGGAATTGCAGTTATCGTAGATGTTATTCCCCGAAGCTTCTCTTCCCAGTTATATAGGTCACTGTGTCCAGTCCTCGTCGGCATATATTGTGCATGTAACCATGCCTCTCTTCGATTTCCTTGGTTGGGCTTGCTCATTCGTTTGGCGCACCTCCCATCTCACTACGTTCGGTCATCTGCTTCTCCTCTACCTCTTCAGGCCTTGTCGACAGGACCGTAACAACTAGGTTGCTGGATTCAGGCCAATCATCCGGACCCGTAACAGCATTGACCAAGATGCTAGTGTTGCTGTACATGCTAGTGTAGTACTAGGATTGTCTTCTACTAGATTTTTCCCCAATCCCTCTCATTCCGATCGAAAAGTTACATAAAACTAGGATTGTATTCTACTAGCTTGTTCTTTGTCTTTTATTTCTGATAGCTGCAGTCATGCATGGATGGGCAAGGTATGTGACGGGGTAACGTCGTAGAGCAGACCACCTCTTTTTATATCAAGAGCTAGTATATGTACTGCATGTTGTCGTGTGAATAAAAATTAAGAATTAATGGCGTTAGCTCAGCCGTTAATATTTATGCTATGTCTACCACTTCTATTTCTATTTTTTGTAGGAGTTATTTGCTAACATTTGATTATCTATCAGAAGTTCTTTTTTTGAATGGTCAAGGACTTTGGTACCAGAACTTTATGGTCATGGGCCCTAGCTACGAGCTTTTTAGATGGAAGACATTTTTTCTATTTACTAGTGTATGCTCTTGGCTCGGACGATTTTCTTAACATGGATATACCACCTTTGCACTATCAACAACACGAGGACACACATAAATAAGATTGTATATGTGCTATTCCATACAGTAAAAATTAAAAAACTGTCTATATAGCTAGTTGACGTTCTATGTTTTTGACGGGTGATTCGTTCATTCACTGCCTTCTCTGTTAACAGAACTGGATCAGGAAATCATTTGTTGAATAAAAGAAAATTGTGCTAATTGTGTTAAACCCAAACCTAGGACTGGCCAAGAAAGAATAACCGAACAAATGGATAATGATCTGAAGAACCGAACAAATGGACAGCACGGGGTGTCCCAGCTATTTGCGACAAGGATGGGTTAGGCGTCGGTGATAGCCTGAAGTCGATGCCCGACATTGATAGGTGGAGGACGGGTGTGAGGAAGGGAACACGATCTCAAAAGAGAGGGGGAGGTGATTCCAAACATAGAAAATTCTTCTCTGTCTAACTACTGAGGTATTGCCTTGCCCGAGGCAAAAGATGTACTGAGCACGCACAGTGGATGTGAAGGAACACACAAAAACTTTGTGTCACCACACATTCTTGTGCCTTCTCTGTTCGACTAGAACCAACTAAACTCAATTAGCTTGCATTGTGCACACATGACTACGCTGGCTGAGAGCCTAAAGAAGCGCAAGATTCGTCCCTGCTTCGTTGCTGCTCTTTCATTTACTGATGCAGTACAGTGATGCCCAAATACAAGTTGAGCTGCATATAGACAAGTGGCCGTCGTAGTTCTATGTACTAATACCCTATTGTGCAGTCAGCCTATGTTCCCGGTTCCTCTCATTTCTACGAACAAAATTCCAAACTTGGTTTATCTTCTCCTAGTTGCACTTTCTTTTTTATTTCACATTGCTGCAGTCGGGTATGGATAGGAGCAGACCACCTCCTCCTATATAATGAATTAGTTTGTACAACCTCTTGTACCATGCGAACATATTGTTTTACTATGATCCACCTTTAATTCAGTGCAAGATTTTTTCTCTGTCTACCACTTTCTATTTCTAAATAGGTACTCCCTCAGTTTCAGGGCTTAACGCGTCCTCGTTTTGCGTGTTTTTTCTTTGACCAAAAATTACTCTAAATATGTAAAGAGTTTTGGTATAAAACTAGTATCACTGGAAAGTATTTTTCAATACGAATCCAACGGTACTAATTATGTATAATATAATCAAGATTTTGTTGCTCAATTCTTTTGGTCAAACTTTGCTTTGAAAAGCGTGTGCACCTTAAGCCTTGAAACGGAGGTAGTATCAACTACCATTGAAATTTACTAGATCACTCTTTGCGACCCCGGGACGCGGCTATCAAACATAACACGTGATGACCAATCAGAAAGAAGAGCGTAAATGGTTTAACAGCATCTCCAACAGATGTTGTAAATTTGGCGCTGTATATTTGGGTTTACAGCGCGCGCTATACGGATGCAGGCGCGGCGCCGGCGAGAGCTTTAGCAGACGTTGTAAACCGCCGTGCCAAAATGCAGTGCCAAACTTATCCTTTAGCAGATGCGCTATAATGTAGCCTGAAAACATAAAAATAGACAGGAAATATGAATATATTGCATAGTTCAACCGACATTTGGCACAACCAAATTTATTTTTAAAACTAGCTAAACCTAATCCGAAAGCTATTCGAAGTTAGATTTCGGTGTTGTGGACGACACCGGAGTCGACGTCCACTCGAACTCAGAGGAGGAAGAGTCGACAATGATGGTCGACGGACCGGCGCAATTCTTCTTCTCTTTCTTCCTTGCGGCCTTCTCCTCCTTCTCCTTCTTGGCCCTCCTAGCCTCCCGATCTCGCTTCTTCTCCGCCTGGAGCTCCGCCTTCTGCGCCGCTTGCTGCTCGTCCCTCTCGGCGTAGAAAGCGACCTCCGCGGCCACATCATTCGGGAAGCGTCGTGCCCACTCGAGCCACAAGCGCTCGCCGCGCTCGGCGACGAGGAGGCGCTGTTCCAGCTCACGCCACCGCTGCCTCGCCTCCCGCGTGACGGCATGCGACACGCGAGCGCTTCCGCCTGCTCCTGCGTCCAAACGTCGATGAAGTTCATCTGGCGTCTCGGCCGGCCGAGGCGCCAGGCGACCGCGTCGTATGCGTGCGCCGCCTCGTGCGCTGTCTCCCATGTTCCGAGCCCGATGCACTCGTCGCTGCTCCGGATCTCGGCGTAGTATGTGTCATTCGGCCACGCGCGAACGGTACGGTAGCCGGAGCTCGAGCGGCGGCGGGGAGGCATGGCGTCGGATGCGGAGGCGGAGCGGCGCGGGAGGAGGAACGGAGGCGCGAGCGACGCATGGGCGCGAGGGAAAGCGGTGGTGCGAGTGGAAACTTCCGACGGTTGACTCAATGCGCGTGACGCGTTTTATAGCGCACGCTGGGTCGACGCGCCAGTTTTGGCGCGTGGGATGGCGCAGAAAACCCGCGCGCGGCAAATTTTTAGCGCGCTCCGCGTTTTCACGTGCCTGCTGGAGGTTTGCGCCCTCGCTCCCGTGCGCCAAATCGGCGGGTTTTTTAGCACGCGCGTCTTTTGTCGTGCCTACTGGAGATGCTCTAAGTAGTTCGCATCTAAGGGGTGGATTTGAACATGATGGGGGCAAAAAGTACAATACTCACTCAATACATGCATTAATTGTCACGGCATATTAAGCCTCATAGTAGAATTGGTATCAAATCATAGCAAAATATATGTTTACAATATAAAATAAAAAATCCATTTATATTAGATTACACCTCTGATCGAGTTAGCTTGAAACATAATTAACTGCTAATGTGTCATAACTTGTACGAAAATTATTAGTACATATAAACAAGTTCAGCATCATATATATATAGGTGATCTTTCCATCAGCAAATGTATACATATCTTGTTAGAATCTTTTACAACATGTAGTGAGTCCCTACCTCAACATCAGCATATGCTAGACTGCTACTTGTCAGATCTTTGTACAGCCAGCCTCTTTGCAACCAACCGAATGCCAGCATTTTGTTGGTAGTCATATATTTCCAAAGAGAAGCACGCATCCAGCTTCTCCCCCCGAACAAACAGAGAATCCAATTCCGCGGCATCTACTTTACTAAATGCAAGCTTCCGTGTGTTGTCGCTAGGATTTTTCTTGTATATATCTATCAAGTGGCCCGAAGCATCGCCGCTGACAGTGGTAGGGATGCTACAAGAGCAATTCAAAATTACCAGATCAGAAAAGTGTGAAAAATCCTAGTAATATATATGAAAAAAATAGAGAGCTCACTTTAGGCAAACAGTTGGATGATTCACATAACCATACTTCTTCATCAAAGGTCTCCACTCAGAAGTGGAACCAGATTCTTGGAAAGACCTTTGAGCAAGATTATCACAAAATTATAGAACTTCACTTAGATCTTCGGGGATATCAACAACTATGTTCAACTTTGGCCGGCCTGCATTGTCTAGAAACTTTGTACTGACTCCAAACTGGACTTTCAAGCCCGCACAGCAAAGGTGTAATGGCTTTGTGCTTGATAAATGTTCTATGAGTATGGTAGGAAGGGGTGGCATTATGAGCTAGCATATGATGCATGAGGTTACTAAATTTTTTTGTGTACTCCTGAATTGTTCGTACTTGAGTGCACATTTCTTAACCTCCTAATCAAGGCCTTGTTCTGGTTTCTTCCAAAGTTTTCACACAAGAACTCACAGAACACCTCTCAACTCATAGGTTCTACCTTATTTTCTACAGACTGAAACCACAAGGTAGCTTTCCCTGTGAAGTTCATGGTGGCTATATCCTTCTAGTACATCTCGTGTACTCTACTGATTTACTCATTTTGTAATATTTATCGTAGTTACTTTCCACCACTTCGGATTATCCCCATTGAAGACGGGAATTTCACTACGATCAAATGAATCTATGTGACACTTCCCGCACCAGTATCAGCGATGTCTTAATCTAACGCCCGAGCCATAACCCCAATAGGAAGAGTAGTAGTATTGTCTGTACCAATGCTCGGAGGTCCATTAGTAGGCCCCTAGTTGATGAATTGCAGGTGGTGTCCATCTAGGCATGTTGTCTTGATCTGCTACCGTTGAAGTGTGGTTGCGGCCCTGGCAGCAATGATGGTTGCAATTGAGTGAAACTGACCACTCCATGGACAACTCGTGTGTCGGCAGCAGTCGTGGTAGCGGTGCCTTGGCCTACTCGATTAATGGTTGTGGTCACCTGCCGATCGATTTGCTCCACTCATTCCTTAAGGAATTCGACGGTTCTAGAGAGACCTCCCAGCGCCTGATCCACCTTAGGCTTCCAAGATCCTTCTAACTCCTCTTGATCATGCCATGCTTCTCGCTCATTGAATTGGTATCCCACCACTCTCATCTGCCGCCATCATGAAGTCAAACAACTTCTTCATGGTTATCTCTCCTTCTCCTCCTTCACTCATTACCTCCACAAGATTTCACAGTGTTCCTCACATGATTCGGGTACACCGAAGTGTTTTTGCGCGAAATACTAAAGATCTCGCACGCTTCACCAAGCTTTATAAGATCGCCCGCAAATTCCTAAGCCTCACAACAACTATGATACCACTTATTACGATCCCACTTACTCCTATTATCAACAACAATGATTACAATTGGAGTCTCACTTCTCAATGTCTTATATGGAAAAGGGGAATTGGGGTTGAGATCGAGAGAGAAACATGAGGTGAGATACCGAAGCAGAGTATGTGAGATCTAGAGCCAGCCTTTGCAGTTATTGTAGATGGCATGCCCCGAAGCTTCTCTTCCCAGTTATATAAGTCACGGTTTCCAGTCCTCGTCGCCATATAGCGTGTATGTACCAGGCCACTCTTCGATTTCCTGGGTTGGGCATCCTCATTCGTTTGGCCCACCTGATTTGTCACCCGAACCATCTAACTTGTTTCAGTCATCTGATTCTCCTATAGCTCTTCGGGACGAAAGGATTGTAACAGCATTGCTCAAGATGCAGGCTAGTGTCTCTATACAGGTTCCTCAATACAGGTGCTAGTGTTTATGTACATGCTAGTGTCGTACTAGGATTGTCTTCTACTAGCTTTTTTCACAATCCCTCTCATTCCGATCGAAAAAATAACTTAAAACTAGGATTGTCTTCTACTAGCTTGCTCTTTGTCTTTTATTTCTGCTAGTTGCAGTCACGTATCGATGGGCAAGGTAAATGACGGGGTAACGCCGCAAAGCAGACCACGGCCTCCTTTTATATCAAGAGCTAGTATATGTACTACATGTTATCTACTATTTCTATTTCTATTTTTCTAGGAGTGTTTTGCTAACATTGATTATCTATCAGAAGTTCTTTTTTTGGAATAGTGAAGGGGGCTTTCGTGCTACGAGCTTTTTAGATGGAAGACACGTTTTCTATTAACTAGTGTATGCTCTTTGCTCGGACGATTTTTCTGACATAGATATACCACCTTTGCACTATCAACAACACGAGGACACATAGACAAGGTTCTATATGTGCTAGTCCATACAGCAAAAATCCAAAAACAGTCTGTATAGCTTGCTGAAGTTTTATGTTTTTCACAGGTGATTCGTTTATTCGCTGACATGTCTGTTAATAGAACTAGATCAACAAATAATTATTTGAATAAAATAAAATCGTGATAATTGTGTTTTAACCAAACCTTGGGATTGGCCAAGAAAAATAACCGAACAAATGGACACCAATCTGAAGAATCGAACAAATGGACAGCAAGCTTGGTTGGCATATTTTCCTAGATTCATGCAGTACTATGATGCCCTACTACAAGTCGAGCTGCAGAAAGCTGAGTAGCGAGAGTATTTTTTTACGAGCAACTCTGTCTCAGATGTAGGCTAGAGCCTAACGAAGCCTGCCTGGTAGATTCATCCCTGCTTCGTTGCTGCACTTTCCTTCATTGATGCAGTACAATGATGCCCCAATACAAATTGAGCTACATATAGACAAGGGGCCATCGTAGTTCTGTGTACTAATATGCTGCGCAGACAACCTTTGTTCCTGGTTCCTCTCATTTCGGTGAACAAATTTATAAACTTGGTTTATCTTCTCCTAGTTGCACTTTCTCTTTTATTTCTCATTGTTGCAGTGAGGTATGGATATGTGAAGTAAGTGACGGGAGAAAAGCAGAGCAGACCACCTCCTCCAATATAATGAATTACTAGTTTGTACCTCCTCTTACGAGAAGTGATTGGGGGATGCTGGCAATTCTACCTCCTCTTATATCATCAGATTCCGAGTAAGTGAACATGGTAATAACATGCAAAAAAAAGTTGGGTGACGCTAATTCAATGCAAATAAGAAGCATTTGAAAGGCCCCACATTCCAGATTTTATTACCATTATCATTGAAAACTAGCAGGGTGGCCCTGACATAATCTTTATTGTATGCAAAGAAGTACTAAGTAGTTATTTTCATCTTATGCATATATCTATTTCTCTTGTTTACCATGTTTATTCTAAATTATTCTTGATTGGGTCAATACACATAGTTATATTTTTGTGGGCTTATCTTTGAATTTTGATTTGCTTGATTATCTTGATGTTTCCTCTCTCATGACAACCCATCTTATCTTGATGTGGTCTACGTCTTTCTCTGGTGCGCCATCTATTGCATTGTCATTGATCTACGCATGTTTTTTGCCTGTTAAGCTTCTATTGTTGTTGGCTTCTTGTGTTATGATATTTTGTGACATGATGTTCTTCTAGTTGCCTCTCGGTCCATGTCAATCTCTTCTTTGATCGAGTGTGGCTTGACTCGATAGGTTTTTGAAGACTCATGCTACGACAACACTTTCATGACATGTATTATCATTTTCTTTCGTAGTTTTGCACTTCTTCAAATCCAATGGTATTGCATATGCTTTGCATTTGAGGGGATGTTAAGGATTATTAGTATTGGTTCAGAAGTCTAGATTTGTCTAGATTTGCCTTCCTGTATATGAAGTCATTGTATCATATATTGTGGCCATTAGCCCCTGGTAATACAAGTTGCGTTTTCCTATCAATTTTCACCGATCTCATGTCTAACATCTTCCTCTACGTCCCACCTGAGGCAGTTTGTTAAAATGTATTAGTTTACAAGAATTTTTCGTTTTTCATCATTTCATACTATTTGTTAAATTGATTACACTACTACAAAGCGAAGGTAAGGATATTTCCCATCGAAAATGGAAGCATTATGGTCCACGGATAAACAAAAATTCACGTAGACGATGAGGCCCTCCCGATACAGGACGCACATTGTAGCCATAGAGAAATTGGCCTCTGTTATCGATAAGTTTCCAACGGTTGTTTTTGTAGGCCCGTTTTCGAAAGTGCCTCCGATAAAGAAATGGTTTGCTCAGACCATTACCGATGCGCTCGGCCGCTCTATTTAATGCCCTATAACCCCCCAAGAAAAACCCTATCTCTCATTCGAGTCTGCAGGGTAGATCGTGGTCCTCTCTTTCATTGAAGAAATGAGAGGCGTTTAAAGGCCGCACGTGAGGATCATAAGAGGAAGCACAAGACTAACCTGCATGACATGGAATGTTGTAGGGTGTTTGTGAGGCTAATATGTTTGTTGGTATCTGCGGGGTCGTATAATGTGGTTGCAGGGTCATAGAACTCTTCAAGGACTATCTTAGTGAGACCATACTGCACAGTCAACCTCTATTTCTGATATCTCTCAATCCTAGCTAGTTATGAGACACTAAACTTCGGTTTTGAAGGAGTACTATGAACTTCGGTTTTCTTGATTATCGTCATATGTGTCATCTCTTGATAACCCATTTTCACTTGATGTGGTCTATGTATTTCTCTTATGGGCCATCTGTTGCATTGTCATTGATCTAAGCACGCTTTTTTTTGCCTCTTGAGCTTCTATTGTTGTTGGCTTCTTGTGCTATAATCTTTTGTGACATGATGTTCTTTTCACCGTCTCTCGGTCTGTGTCAATCTCTTATTCGGTCGACTGTAGCTTGACTCAACATGTATTTGAAGACTCCTCATACTACGACGACACTTTCAAGACATGGGTTCGGATTATCATTTTATTTTCTAGTTTTGCACTTCTTCAAATCGAATGCTATTGCACACGCTTTTCATTTGAAAGGGGTATTAAGGAGTATTAATATTGGTTTAGGAGTCTGTATTTGCCTAGATTTGCCTTCTTGTATCCCAAGTCAAATGTACATATACCGTGGCCTTTAGCTCCATGGGAATACAAGTTTCTTATTGTTGGAGATATGCCCTAGAGGCAATAATAAATGTAGTTATTATTATATCTTTGTGTTTATGATAAATGTTTACATTCATGCTATAACAGTATTAACAAGGAAACATTAATACTTGTGTGATTTGTAAACTAAATTAGAGTCCCTAGTAAAGCCTCTTCATAATACTAGCTTGTTGGTTAATAAATGATTGTGGTTTCCCTATCATGAACATTGAGATGTTATTAACAACAAGATCATATCGTTAGGAGAATGGTATGATGGACATACTCCTATAGATAAGCGTAACATAAAGATCAAGTCATTTTAAATAGTTCAATTGCTATATGCTTTCTGATACATAGTAACCTAATTCCTTCAACCATGAGATCATGCTTATCACCATCACCGGAAGGATGCTTTGATGACATCAAACACCACACCATAACTGGGTGGTTATAAAGGTGGCATTGAGTGTACAGAAAGTATGGGTTGAGACACATGGATCAAGAATGGGATTTTTCCATCCATATGACGGATAGATATACTCTGGGCCCTCTCGGTGGAATGTCATCCAATTAGCTTGCAAGCATGTGACTGGCTCACAAGGGATCACATATCACAGGAACGAGAAAAGAGTACTTATCAGTAACGAGGTTGAACTAGGTATGCAGAGATACCGACGATCAAAACCTCGGTTAGTAAACTATCGTAAGACAAAGGGAAATTGGTATCGTATGTAAGTGGTTCATTCGATCGCAAAGTAATCATAGAAATATGTGGGAGCCATATAAATTTCCAGATTCCTCTATTGGTTATTGTTCGGAGAAGTGTCTCGATCATGTCCGCATAATTCATGAACCGTAGGGAGACACACTTAAGGATTCGGTGTTGTTGAGTAGTTATGGAATGATGAGTAAGAGACCAAATATTTTTCGGAGTCTCGTATGGGATCCGGGATATCACGAGGAGATCCGGAATGGTCCAGAGAATACGATTCATATAAGGAAAGTCCTATTTCGGAGTTGGAGAATGATTCCGGTGTTTTCATCGGGAATGTTCTAGAAGGGTCCGGAAGGTCCGGCACTCCGGAGGGGAAGGGTACATGAATGTGTCATAACAAGTTGGAATGGTTGCATCATGTACTAGGTGTCATCGCTGAGCAAAATAAAGGGATAAATCAAATCCTAGTTTGAAAAGTCAAACGCCAATTTGAAAAGTCAAACGGCAAGTTTGCTTGGTGGAGGGAGAGTAGGAAACCTACTTGGGGAGGAGTTCCTCTCCCTCCACCCGCCGGCCAAGGAGGCCGAGTTGGGGGAGGACTCTCCTCCCCTGGCCGGCGCTCTCCCACCTATATAAGGAGGGGCAGGGGTTCCCCTCTAGATCTACACCTCTCTCCTCTAAACCCTAGCCCTAGCCGTCGGCCTCCACCAAGTCGCCGCCGCCCCTAGGGTTTTCCTAGCCGCCGAGTTGGGGCCTTCCCCATGCCCTAGCAGCCAGCCTAGCCCTCTTCCCTTGGTGCCTCTAAACCCTAGATCGCCAAGGTCTCTCTCATAGTCCACCATACTCGCTCCGGCTTAAGACGAAGCCCTGCGAGATCTCCCCTCTACTTCCGGTACCACGCCGTCGTGCTGCCGGGATCGCGAGGAGAGTGCTACAACCTCCGCTGCCTGCTGGAACAAGAGAGAGGAAGGTCTTCATCGAGTACCGAACGTGTGACCGACTACGGAAGCGCTGCCGAAACGCAGCGCCGGAAGGATCGTCTACACGATCTTGAGATCGGCAAGAGTACGACTACATCACCCACGAGAATCCGCTCTCGTTAAACACTTTGGAATCTTCGAGGGTGAGTTATTCTATCGACTCGTTGCTACAATCTAGTAGATAGATCTTGGCTTGTTTGTTTGTATGCGGTAGAAATTTTTTGTTTTCCATGCTACGAACCCCTACACTTATTACTATCAATTTTCATCTATCTTATGTCTAACATCTTCCTCTGCGTCCACCTGAGGCAGCTTGTTAAAATGTATTAGTTTACAAGAATTTTTATTTTTCATCATTTTAGACTCTTTGTTAAATTGGTTACACAACTACAAAGCGACGCTAAGGACACCGCCCATTAGAAACATCGATGTTACGATCCATGGATCAACAAACTTGCACGTGGCCGACAAGGCGCTCCCGATACGGGACACACATTGTAGTCCACGAAAAAAGTTTAGCTTCTATTGCCACGGTTATTTCTATATGCATGTTTCTGGAAGTGCCTCTACTGAAAGAATTGTTCGCTCTGCCCATTGCTGATCTGCTCGGCCCCTCTATTTAATGCCCCATAACCCTCCAAGAAAACCCTACCTCCCACTCTCTCCCCACATCTGGATGCGACGGCGTCGCCTCCATCCTCCCCTTAGGTACTCAAGAGAGAGTATCTGCCTTGTCAAGGCATGGCGTGGCTCCTCATCCTCCACTTTTGTTTGTCCAGATATTGTCATGCCCGGTAGGAGGTTCCCTGGCAAGCGACATCGAAGAAGAATCCTGCCGGATGTGGTGTCCGATCAATGTTTGGTTCATCCGGACCAGATCAAGCGTGTTTGGACCAGATTGTGCGCATCCTGCCAACTCGGGTGTGCACCAACTTGCCTTGCTCATCCCCACGCTCTGTGCATCTTACTCGAATCCGTTATGTTGCTCACTCCAGGAGAGGCCTCGATGGTGTCACAAATATGGACAAAGCAAAGGGGTAGAAATCACCCTCCTCACATGTGTGGTAGAGGCCGACACCGATGCGAATGTACGAATATTTCTGTTACCAGCCGTCATGTTGATGAACTTGGGTTTCTTCATATATAGTTAGGATTATTGATTTTAATCGGTCTAGGTTATATTGTCATTGTTGTGTTTAGTTTTTTAATCTGTGTTATATTTAGGTTTTTATGATTATTATGTTTAGAATTCTTATTATATTTAGGGTATTCATAGTTTCTTTGTCCACATAATTCGGTTTATGTTATAGTGAATGTGTTTTTGTGTTATTCTTAATGTTCTATTAAAATGATTGCTACAATTTTGGTAGAATTATCAAGTGGATTAAGTAGCTCATTTGTTCTAATATAGGAGTCCGCTTGTGTTACGCTGCATAAAATTTACTAGAAACAAACACTGCCCATCCAGAATAGATATCTAGAGAAGTTAGAGCAATTATGGACGCGTAGTTGTTGCAAGTAAAGGAGAAAGCAACCACCACTCGATTTATCTAGTGTTGTTGTCTACCAACTTAGCAACAAGGTTGCATGAACGTATTTTCTTCTGAGGTCTAATTATCTTGTTAACACAATTACCATAGAATTAACTGGATTCTTTATTCAAATATATCATGTTTTTCCCATTCAAGAAGCTACATAAACACCCGGTGATGTTTCGTAAAACTAAGTAAAATTCTATTTTTGAGTAAGTGTTTTATGCAGTGTTACCGAAGTATCACATCGATGACATATTAGATAAGATTTCGGGGACACTACGTAAACATGCCAAATTAGTTCTTTCCTTCCATGGAAACAAATGTTGATGTCAAGACGTGGATCGGCTGCTCACGTTCCTCGTCCAGAGCCAGCTCAACACTTGGATAAGTAGCCAATCTGATATTTCTAGATTCAGTTGTTCAGACTGAAGCATATATTCACTTACTATTGTAATCTTTCGACATTCAAGTTGTCTATATCCCCACATGTTTGCGTTGTCCTTCGTGTGGTGTAGCCGGCTCGTGATTAGATAGCTGTTGCAGCATCCCAGACATGGGACCTGCTGCACACGAGCCTTGGTGGACATTGGCTCTTTATTGATCGCTTTTGTTTTAGGGACCGTGCTGGGCAGCCAGCTCATGCCCCGAGGGCATATGCCCCATGCCGCGGGAAGGATACGTCACTTCTTGCATATCCTTCCCGCTGACAGAAACAACAAGGTACCGTTATCTGTGTAATTTATTCATTTTAAAATATTTCCACACTTCGTTTCTACCACTATCCTCATTGAAACAAGGAATTTCACTATGATTAGCTGAATTCATGAAACTTCCCGCACAAGTCTAAACGGCGCCGAAATATAATTCCCAAACCACAAACCCAATAGTAATAGGAGTAGTAGTGTACATACCATTGCCAGGAGGTCCATCAGTAGACCCCCGGTAGTCGATTGCAAGCAATGCCCATTTGGGCATGTTGCTCCCAATATGCTACCGTTGATGTGTGGTTACGGCCCCGAGAGCAATGGTGGTTGTAGTTGAGTGAAATTGACCACTCCAATGTCAACTCACACGGCTGCAACAGTTGCGGTAGCAGTGTCTTGGCCTGGTCGAGCGATGGTTGTGATCACCTGTCGATCGATTCGCTCCAGTCATTCCTTCAAGTCGACGGAGCAGGACAGATCTATTAGATGTATATATCTGTATATTGTATTTCCCCATATGTTAGGGGGCTTCCTGCATATTTGCCTTGTACATGTACTATATATTGTGGCCTTTGGCCCCCAAAGGAATATAACTTTGTCTATTCCTAACATGGTATCAGAGCATAAGATCTCGAGTTCGAGTCCTGGCTTTCGCAATTTATCCTAAAATTGCCGTTGACCTCTCTATGTCCACGTATAGGCCTCTTGAGTCATACGTGAGTTTCGCGCGCCGTCGCTCTCTTCTGGTTGCACATGTTGACTTCTTCCCGTCACACGTGAGAGGGGGTGTTGAAGTGTATAAGTGGATTGCACTAGCCCTTTCCATCAGTAGATCTGATCTGATCTGCAAAAAAAAGGAAAAGAAAAAGAGAGAGATATGTCTTCTTCATCGGGTTATGTTGCGATTCCTCGCTGCCCGGTGATCTTCGATGGCGCGAATTATCCTGATTTCGCTGCCTTTATGCGCGTCACATGCGCGGTCTCCGTCTTTGGGGTGTGCTCTCCGGCGAGGTCTCTTGTCCGCCATGCCCCCTGCTCCTGTGGCTCCTCTTCCGCCGACACCGGTTGTTCTCGGTGCTGATGCTTCTCAGGAGGCCAAGGATGCTGCTCAGAGTGCTGATGATAGTGTTGTTGCTCTTATGATCTGAAGTTCAAGCAGTACTCTTCTGATCTCGAGGCCTATCGACACGCTCTGACTGCTTATACTCAGTGAGTTGATGAGGACGCTCGTGCTGCTGCTGTTCTCACCTCCAGTGTTTTGCCCCAGTATGCTGCTGAGTTCATGAGTCTCCCTACTGTTGCCGCTCAGTGGGCCCATCTTCGTCAGCGCTATCAGCTGTCTGGGATGCTATTTACCTGTTTGTGGTTCGCCAGGAGCATGCTCTCCAGCAGGGTGATTCCACTATTGATGAGTTCTATACTCAGAGTGCTGCTATCTGGCGTCAGCTTGATTCTCTTCGTACTGCTGTTTGTGGCACATGCTCGTGCTGCCAGATTGTGCGCTCGGATTTGGAGTTTCACCGCATCTATGAGTTTCTGTCTCGGCTTCGCCAGGAGTTTGAGCCCCGGTGTGCTCAGCTGAATGCTCGTGGTCGTGTTCCGCTTTCTGAGGTGTTGTCTGAGCTTCGGGCTAAGGAGACCCGTCTCCGTGGTGCTGGTATTCTTGCGGTTCCATCTGTGCTTGCTACTCGTGGTCCTCCTATGTCGTCTGTTCCCTTGACTCAGCCACGGTTCTCTATGCCGCCGCCGATACTACCCACTCCTCCAAGTCAGGGTCAGAGTCAGCAGCAGCAGTTTCAGGGTCAGAGTCAGCATCAGCAGCTTCAGGGCCAGAGTCAGCACCAGCAGGCTCGTGGGCAGGGTCGCCGTGGTTCTCTTCGTCACTGTTCTTACTGTAACAAGGATGGACACACTTGGGCCACTTGTTATACACGGGATCCCAGTTTACGTCAGCAGCACCAGGCTCGTGGGCAGTCGGCTCCTTCTGGATCTTCAGCAGTTGCTCTCTCCGATCAGGACATTATCAGGAGTTTTTGCGGTCTGCTTGCTTCTACAGGCTCTTCTTCGACAGGCACTGCTGGTTCTGTGCCTGATTCTTCAGGCACTGCGCGACCACCACCTTCTACATAGTCAGGTACATCCCCATGGTATCTGGATTCTGGAGCTTCCTTTCATATGACCTCTGAGTCTTCTTTTCTGTCTGCTCTTCATTCTCTCCCTTCTCATGTCCGTGTTTTTACAGCTGATGGTACCTCTCTTCCTGTTTCTAGTCGGGGCACTCTTTCTACTTCTTCTTTTTCTGTTCCTGATATCTCTCATGTCCCTCTTCTTAAGATGAATCTGTTCTCTGCTAGCCAGCTTACTGACTGGTTGTAGCGTCATTCTTGATGCTGATTCTTGTGTTGTCCAGGACCGTCGCACGCAGGCCCTGGTTGGAGCTGGCCCTCGCAGCCGTGACTCTTCAGGACTTTGGGAGTTAGACTGGCTTCGTGTTCCCTCCGCTGCCACTTCCTCTGCCAGTTCTTCTCCGGTCGTCGCCTCTGCTACCAGCTCCTTTCGGCAGTGACATCATCATCTTGGTCACCTTTGTGACTCGCGTCTGTCGTCTTTAGTTCATCGTGGTCTTCTGGGTCTGTCTCAGGAGATGGGTCTTTACATTATCAGGGTTGTAGGTTGGGTAAACAGATTCAGCTTCCCTATCCTACTAGCGCGTCTGTATCTCAGCGACCTTTTGATTTAGTTCATTCAGATGTTTGGGGTCCGGCTCCTTTCGCTTCGAAAGGGGGCCATCGCTACTATATTTTATTCATCGATGATTTCTCTCGGTACACTTGGTTGTATTTTATGCGCTCTCGTAGTGAAGTGCTCTCCATATGTCAGCGTTTTGCGGCCATGGTCCGTACTCAATATTCTACCCCCATTCGTGTGTTTCGTGCTGATTCTGCTGGTGACTATATCTCCCAGATGTTGCGAGCTGTTCTTGCTGAGCAGGGCACCCTTGCTCAGTTCTCCTGTCCTGGTGCAGATGCTCAGAATGGCGTTGCTGAGCGTAAGCATCGTCATCTTCTTGAGACCACTCGGGCCATGATAATTGCTTCTTCTCTTCCGCCACATTTCTGGGCTGAGGCTGTCGCTACGTCAGCTTACCTCATCAATATTCAGCCTTTTGCCGCTCTGCAGGGTGACATCCCTCTTGAGCGCCTATCTGGACAGTCTCCAGACTATTCCATGCTTCGCTTGTTTGGTTATGTTTGCTATGTTGTCCTTGCTCCTCGCGAATGCACCAAACTGACCCCTCAGTCTGTTGAGTGTGTTTTCCTTGGATACAGTGATGAGCATAAGGGATATCGCTGTTGGGACCCCGTTGGTCGTCGGATGCGTATCTCTCGTGATGTTACTTTTGATGAGACGTGTCCTTTCTATCCTCGTCCCACCGCTGGTACCTACCCGGTGGAGGATATCTCGTTTCTTCTCTTTCCTGACACACCCCCTCTGTCTCCTCCTTCTACTCCTATTGTGTCTTCTTAAGGATCTCCTCCCCCTGATGTCTCTTCTTCTACACCATCCTCCTCTATTCCGTCTAGTTCTCCTCGTTCTCCGGAGTCTTCCTCTTCTATTCCTTCTTCTTCATCGTCGTTTCCTGAGTCGTCTTCCTCTGACGAGCTTCCCTCTACTCGTCTTGTTCGTCAGCGTCGTGCCCCCACTCGTTACTCTCCTAGTCAGTATGGTCTTTCTGTTGCCTCCGAGCCGACTTCTTATCGGGATGCTGGGCATCATCCTGAATGGCAGCTGGCCATGACTGAGGAGATTGCTGCACTTGAGCGCACTGGCACCTGGGATCTTGTTTCTCCCCCTCCCGGTGTTCGTCCTATCACGTGTAAGTGGGTCTATAAGATTAATACCCGCTCTGATGGATCTCTTGAGCGCTATAAAGCGCGTCTTATGGCTAGTGGTTTTCAGCAGGAGCATCGTCGTGACTATGATGAGACCTTTGCTCCTGTGGCTCATATGGCCACTGTGCGTACTCTTCTTGCTGTTGCTTCTGTTCGTCACTGGTATATGTCCCAGCTTGATGTTCAGAACGCCTTTCTCAATGGTGAATTGAGTGAGGAGGTTTATATTCAGCCTCCTCCTGGGTATTCTGTTCCCGAGGGGATGGTTTGTCGTCTTCGACAGTCTCTTTATGGCCTCAAACAGGCACCTCGTGCCTGGTTTGAGCGCTTTGCTTCTATAGTGACTGCTGCTGGTTTCTCCCCTAGTGCTCATGATCCAGCGTTGTTTGTTCACACTTTTCCTCGTGGACGCACTCTTCTTCTTCTTCTTCTCTATGTTGATGATATGATCATTACTGGTGACGATCCTGAGTATATCGCCTTTGTTAAGGCTCGTCTTCGTGATCAGTTTCTTATGACTGATCTTGGTCCTCTTCGATACTTTCTTGGGATTGAGGTTTCCTCCACTTTTGATGGATTTTACATCTCTCAGGAAAAGTATATTCAGGATCTTCTTACTCGTGCTGCTCTTGGGGATGAGCGCACTGTTGAGACCCCTATGGAGCTTAATGTTAAGCTTCAACCTACTGATGGTGATCTTCTTTCTGATCCGACGCGTTATCGTCATCTTGTTGGGAGTCTAGTTTATCTTGCTGTCACTCGTCCTGACATCTCATATCCTGTTCATATTCTGAGTCAGTTTGTTTCTGCTCCTACCACTGTTCACTATAGTCATCTTCTCCGTGTTCTTCGTTATCTTCGTGGTACGATCACTCGTCGCATTTTCTTTCCTCGTTCCAGCTCCCTCCAGCTCCAGTGCTATTCGGACGCTACGTGGGCGAGTGATCCTTCGGATCGTCGTTCACTTTCTGCTTACTGTGTGTTTCTTGGTGGTTCGCTCATTGCTTGGAAGACGAAGAAACAGATAGCGGTTTCCCGTTCGAGTGTTGAGGCTGAGTTGCGTGCTATGGCCTTGTTGACTGTTGAGGTGACCTGGTTACGATGGTTACTTGCGGATTTTGGGGTCTCTATTACCACACCCACTCTGGTTTTGTCTGACAGTACAGGTGCTATTAGTGTTTCACGTGATCCGGTCAAGCATGAGCTTACCAAGCATATTGGTGTTGATGCTTTCTATACACGTGCTCAGGTGCAGGCTCAGGTTGTTGTGCTTCAGTATGTGCCTTCAGATTTACAGTTGGCGGATTTCTTTACGAAGGCACAAACCCGAGCGCAGCATGATTTCTTACTCTCCAAACTTAGTGTTGTGGATCCACCATGAGTTTGAGGGGGGGGTGTTAGATGTATATATCTGTATATTGTATTTCCCCCATTGTTAGGGGGCTTCCTGCATATTTTCCTTGTACCTTTACTATATATTGTGGTTTGGCCCCCGGAGGAATATAACTTTATCTGTTCCTAACAAGATTTTCCAACACCTGATCCACCTTAGGCTTTCACGTTTCCGCTAACTCCGCTTGCAAGATCTAGATCGCAACCGAGCTTCTCACTCAATACCACAACATCAAATTTCCTTTCCTCTCCGCCGCCATCGTGAAGTCAAACAACTATTTCATGGACATCTGCCCTTCTCATGCTTCATCCAGCTCGTCCAAAAGATTTCATGGTGTTACTCACTTTATTTGGGTACACCGAAAAGTGTTTTGCGCGAAATATAGAAGATCTCACACCCTTCACCAAGCTTTACAGGATCAACGGCAAATTCCCAAGCCTCGCAACAGATACCACTTATTATGATACCACTTACTCCTATTATCGATTCAACAATAGTGATTACAATTTGAGTCTCACTTCTTAGGGTCTCATATGGTTACAAGGGGAATTGCAGTTATCGTAGATGTTATTCCCCGAAGCTTCTCTTCCCAGTTATATAGGTCACTGTGTCCAGTCCTCGTCGGCATATATTGTGCATGTAACCATGCCTCTCTTCGATTTCCTTGGTTGGGCTTGCTCATTCGTTTGGCGCACCTCCCATCTCACTACGTTCGGTCATCTGCTTCTCCTCTACCTCTTCAGGCCTTGTCGACAGGACCGTAACAACTAGGTTGCTGGATTCAGGCCAATCATCCGGACCCGTAACAGCATTGACCAAGATGCTAGTGTTGCTGTACATGCTAGTGTAGTACTAGGATTGTCTTCTACTAGATTTTTCCCCAATCCCTCTCATTCCGATCGAAAAGTTACATAAAACTAGGATTGTATTCTACTAGCTTGCTCTTTGTCTTTTATTTCTGATAGCTGCAGTCATGCATGGATGGGCAAGGTATGTGACGGGGGGTAACGTCGTAGAGCAGACCACCTCTTTTTATATCAAGAGCTAGTATATGTACTGCATGTTGTCGTGTGAATAAAAAATTAAGAATTAATGGCGTTAGCTCAGCCGTTGTTAATATTTATGCTATGTCTACCACTTCTATTTCTATTTTTTGTAGGAGTTATTTGCTAACATTTGATTATCTATCAGAAGTTCTTTTTTTGATATGGTCAAGGACTTTGGTACCAGAACTTTATGGTCATGGGGCCCTAGCTACGAGCTTTTTAGATGGAAGACATTTTTTCTATTTACTAGTGTATGCTCTTGGCTCGGACGATTTTCTTAACATGGATATACCACCTTTGCACTATCAACAACCACGAGGACACACATAAATAAGATTGTATATGTGCTATTCCATACAGTAAAAATTAAAAAACTGTCTATATAGCTAGTTGACGTTCTATGTTTTTGACGGGTGGTGATTCGTTCATCACTGCCTTCTCTGTTAACAGAACTGGATCAGGAAATCATTTGTTGAATAAAAGAAAATTGTGCTAATTGTGTTAAACCCAAACCTAGGACTGGCCAAGAAAGAATAACCGAACAAATGGATAATGATCTGAAGAACCGAACAAATGGACAGCACGGGGTTTGTCCCAGCTATTTGCGACAAGGATGGGTTAGGCGTCGGTGATAGCCTGAAGTCGATGCCGCGACATTGATAGGTGGAGGACGGGTGTGAGGAAGGGAAACACGATCTCTCAAAAAGAGAGGGGGAGGTGATTCCAAACATAGAAAATTCTTCTCTGTCTAACTACTGAGGTATTGCCTTGCCCGAGGCAAAAGATGTACTGAGCACGCACAGTGGATGTGAAGGAACACACACAAAACTTTGTGTCACCCACACATTCTTGTGCCTTCTCTGTTCGACTAGAAACCAAAAAACTCAATTAGCTTGCATTGTGCACACATGACTACGCTGGCTGAGAGCCTAAAGAAGCGCAAGATTCGTCCCTGCTTCGTTGCTGCTCTTTCATTTACTGATGCAGTACAGTGATGCCCAAATACAAGTTGAGCTGCATATAGACAAGTGGGCCTCGTAGTTCTATGTACTAATACCCTATTGTGCAGTCAGCCTATGTTCCCGGTTCCTCTCATTTCTACGAACAAAAATTCCAAACTTGGTTTATCTTCTCCTAGTTGCACTTTCTTTTTATTTCACATTGCTGCAGTCGGGTATGGATAGGAGCAGACCACCTCCTCCTATATAATGAATTAGTTTGTACAACCTCTTGTACCATGCGAACATATTGTTTTACTATGATCCACCTTTAATTCAGTGCAAGATTTTTTCTCTGTCTACCACTTTCTATTTCTAAATAGGTACTCCCTAGGGCTTAACGCGTCCTCGTTTTGCGTGTTTTTTATTTGATAAAAAATTACTCTAAATACGTAAAGAGTTTTGGTATATAAAACTAGTATCACTGAAAAGTATTTTTCAATACGAATCCAACGGTACTAATTATGTATAATATAATCAAGATTTTGTTGCTCAATTCTTTTGGTTAAACTTTGCTTTTGAAAAGTGTGTGCACCTTAAGCCTTGAAACGGAGGTAGTATCAACTACCATTGAAATTTACTAGATCACTCTTTGCGATCCCCGGGACGCGGCTATCAGACATAAACACGTGATGACCAATCAGAGAAAGAAGAGCGTAAATGGTTTAACAGCATCTCCAACAGATGTTGTAAATTTAGCGCTGTATATTTGGGTTTACAGCGCGCGCTATGCGGATGTAGGCGCGGCGCCGGCGAGAGAGCTTTAGCAGACGTTGTAAACCGCCGTGCCCAAAATGTAGTGCCAAACTTATCCTTTAGCAGATGCGCTATAATGTAGCCCGAAAACATAAAAATAGACAGGAAATATGAATATATTGCATAGTTCAACCGACATTTGGCACAACCAAATTTATTTTTAAAACTAGCTAAACCTAATCTGAAAGCTATTCGAAGTTAGATTTCTGTGTTGTGGACGACAACGGAGTCGACGTCCACTCGAACTCAGAGGAGGAAGAGTCGACAATGATGGTCGACGGACCGGCGCAAATTCTTCTTCTCTTTCTTCCTTGCGGGCCTTCTCCTCCTTCTCCTTCTTGGCCCTCCTAGCCTCCCCGATCTTGCTTCTTCTCCGCCTGAAGCTCCGCCTGAAGCTCCGCCTTCTGCGCCGCTTGTTGCTCGTCCCTCTCGGCGTAGAAAGCGACCTCC
>CAJUWN010000680.1:0-55707 GCA_910589765.1 Avena atlantica
AACAAAAAACTGTTGGCAATAACTCATCAAAAGGTCCATAAAACACGAAAACGACAAATTCATAACTCTCAAACATGGATCGGGTCTAAAGGTTGCTGTAAATCGCCCTGGACCATAAAACTGTGGACAATAGCTCATGAAAACGGCCATAAAACGCGAAAACTACGAGTTTTTAGTCATTATCTCTCAAACATGTAACGACTCTTACAGGCCATGCAAATCCGCCAGGAACACAAATACTATTGGCAATAACTCATCAAAAGGTCCATAAAACACGAAAACGACGAGTTTTTGTTCATAACTCTCAAACATGTACCGGGGTCTTAAGTTTGCTGTAAATCGCCTTGGAACCATAAAACTGTGGGTAATAGCTCATGAAAACGGCAATAAAAAAAGTGAAAACTACGAGTTTTGGGTCATATATCTCAAACATGTATCGGGTCTTATGGGCCATGAAACTCTCCATCGAACCCCCAAAATGTGGGCAATAGATCATGAAAACGGCCAGAAAACAAGAAAACGACGAGTTTTTGTCATAACTCTCAAACATGTATCAGGTATTAAGGTTGTTGTAAAATTTCCCTAAAACCTAAAAACTATGAGCAATAGCTCATGAAAACGACCATAAAACAAGAAATGACAAGTTTTTACTCATAACTCTCAAACATGTAACGTGTCTTACGGGCCATGCAAATCCGCCTGGAACACAACAAAAACTGTTGGCAATAACTCATCAAAAGGTCCATAAAACACGAAAACGACAAGTTTTTGTTCATAACTCTCAAACATGGATCGGGTCTAAAGGTTGCTTGTAAATCGCCCTGGACCATAAAACTGTGGATAATAGCTCAGGAAAACGGCCATAAAACGCGGAAAACTGTTTTAGTCATACCTCTCAAACATGTAAGGGGTCTTACCGGCCATGCAAATCCGCCAAGGAACACAAAAACTGTGGCAATACTCATCAAAAGGTCCATAAAACACGAAAACGACGAGTTTTTGTTCATAACTCTCAAACATGTATCGGGTCTTAAGTTTGCTGTAAATCGCCTTGGAACCATAAAACTATGGACAATAGCTCATGAAAACGGCAATTAAAACGCGAAAAACTGTGAGTTTTGGGTCATATATCTCAAACATGTATCAGGTCTTATGGGCCATGAAACACACCAGGGAACCCCAAAATGTGGGCAATAGCTCATGAAAACGTCCGAAAACACTTAAACGACAAGTTTTTGTTCATAACTCTCAAACATGTATCGGGGTCTTAAGGTTGCTGTAAATCGCCCAGAAACCATAAAACTGTGGACAATAGCTCATGAAAACGGCCATAAACCGCAAAAAACTAGGAGTTTTAGTCATATCTCTTAAACATGTAACGGCTCTTACAGGCCATGCAAATCCGCCAGAACACACAAAACTGTTGGCAATAACTCATCAAAAGGTCCATAAAACATGAAAACGACGAGATTTGTTCATAACTCTCAAACATGTATCGGGTCTTAAGTTTGCTGTAAATCGCCTTGGAACCATAAAACTGTGGGCAATAGCTCATGAAAACGGCAATAAAACGCGAAAAACTACGAGTTTTGGGAAATGTTAAGAAAATCGGTAATCGTTAACTGCTCGGTTGGCTTGGGAGTAGCGATTAATCGGAATTCGGACGAAAACGACAAGTTTTTGTTCATAACTCTCAAACATTAATCGGGTCTAAAGGTTGATGTAAATCGCCCTGGACCATAAAACTGTGGACAATAGCTCATGAAAACGCGCCATAAAACGCGAAAAACTACGAGTTTTTAGTCATATCTCTCAAACATGTAACGACTCTTACAGGCCATGCAAATCCGCCAGGAACCCAACTACTATTGGCAATAACTCATCAAAAGGTCCATAAAACACGAAAACGACGAGTTTTTGTTCATAACTCTCAAACATGTACCGGGTCTTAAGTTTGCTGTAAATCGCCTTGGAACCATAAAACTGTGGGTAATAGCTCATGAAAACGGCAATAAAACGCGAAAACTACGAGTTTTGGGTCATATCTCCCAAACATGTATCGGGTCTTATGGGCCACGAAAACTTGCCACGGAACCCCAAAAATGTAGGCCAATAGCTCATGAAAACGTCGAAAAAACAAGGAAACGACGAGAGATTTTGTCATAACTCTCAAAACATGTATCAGGTCTTAAGGTTGTTGTAAATTTCCCTAAAACCCCAAAACCGTGAGCAACAACTCATGAAAACGACTATAAAAACAAGAAATGACAAGTTTTTGGTCATACTCTCAAACATGTAACGGGTCTTACGGGCCATGCAACTCCGCCTGGAACACAAAAAACTGTTGGCAAAACTCATCAAAAGGTCCATAACTCTCAAACATGTAACGGGTCTTACGGGACATGCAAATCCGCATGGAACACAAAAACTGTTGGCAATAACTCATCAAAAGGTCCATAACTCTCAAACATGTAACGGGTCTTACGGGACATGCAAATCCGCCTGGAACACAAAAACTGTTGGCAATAACTCATCAAAAGGTCCATAAAACACGAAAACGACAAATTCATAACTCTCAAACATGGATCGGGTCTAAAGGTTGTTGTAAATCGCCCTGGACCATAAAACTGTGGACAATAGCTCATGAATACGGCCCTAAAACGCGAAAAACTACGAGTTTTGTCATATCTCTCAAACATGTAACGGCTCTTACAGGCCATGCAAATCCGCCAGGAACACAAAAACTGTTGGCAATAACTCATCAAAAGGTCCATAAAACACGAAAACGACGAGTTTTTGTTCATAACTCTCAAACATGTATCGGGTCTTAAGTTTGCTGTACATCGCCTTGGAAACATAAAACTATGGGTAATAGCTCATGAAAACGGAAATAAAACGCGAAAACCACGAGTTTTGGGTCATATATCTCAAACATGTAAGGTCTTATGGGCCATGAAACTCGCCATGGAACCCCAAAAATGTGGGCAATAGCTCATGAAAAGCCAGAAAAGAAAACAAGAAAACTACGAGTTTTTGTCATAACTCTCAAACATGTAGCATGTCTTAAGGTTGTTGTAAATTTCCCTAAAACCCAAAACTATGAGCAATAGCTCATGAAAACGGACCATAAAACAAGAAAATGACAAGTTTTTGGTCATACCCTCAAACATGTAACGGGTGTTACGGGCCATGCAAATCCGCCTCGAACACAAAAACTGTTGGCAATAACTCATCAAAAGGTCCATACAAACACGAAAACGACAAGTTTTTGTTCATAACTCTCAAACATGGATCGGGTCTAAAGGTTGCTGTAAATCGCCCTGGACCATAAAACTGTGGACAATAGCTCATGAAAACGGCCATAAAACGCGAAAACTACGAGTTTTTAGTCATATCTCTCAAACATGTAACGACTCTTACATGCCATGCCAAATCCGCCAGGAACACAAAAACTGTTGGCAATAACTCATCAAAAGGTCCATAAAACACGAAAACGACGAGTTTTTGTTCATAACTCTTAAACATGTATCGAGTCTTAAGTTTGCTGTAAATCGCCTTGGAACCATAAAACTGTGGGCAATAGCTCATGAAAACGGCAATAAAACACGAAAACTACGAGTTTTGGGTCATATATCTCAAATATGTATCGGGGTATTATGGGCCATGAATGCAACTCGCAATGGAACCCAAAAATGTGGACACATGCTCATGGAAAACGACCATAATATAAAACAAGAAAATGACAAGTTTTTGGTCATAACCCTCAAACATGTAACGGGTGTTACGGGCCATGCAAATCCGCCTCGAACACAAAAACTGTTGGCAATAACTCATCAAAAGGTCCATAAAACACGAAAACGACAAGTTTTTGTTCATAACTCTCAAACATGGATCGGGTCTAAAGGTTGCTGTAAATCGCCCTGGACCATAAAACTGTGGACAATAGCTCATGAAAACGGCCATAAAACGCGAAAACTACGAGTTTTTAGTCATATCTCTCAAACATGTAACGACTCTTACATGCCATGCAAATCCGCCAGGAACACAAAAAATGTTGGCAATAACTCATCAAAAGGTCCATAAAACACGAAAACGACGAGTTTTTGTTCATAACTCTCAAACATGTATCGAGTCTTAAGTTTGCTGTAAATCGCCTTGGAACCATAAAACTGTGGGTAATAGCTCATGAAAACGGCAATAAAACGCGAAAACTACGAGTTTTGGGTCATATCTCTCAAACATGTATCGGGTCTTATGGGCCACGAAACTTGCCATGGAACCCCAAAAATGTAGGCAATAGCTCATGAAAAGTCGAAAAAAACAAGAAAACGACGAGTTTTTGTCATAACTCTCAAACATGTATCAGGTCTTAAGGTTGTTGTAAATTTCCCTAAAACCCCAAAAACGTGAGCAATAACTCATGAAAACGACCATAAAACAAGAAAATGACAAGTTTTTGGTCATAACTCTCAAACATGTAACGGGTCTTACGGGCCATGCAAATCCGCCTGGAACACAAAAACTGTTGGCAATAACTCATCAAAAGGTCCATAAAACACGAAAACGACAAGTTTTTGTTCATAACTCTCAAACATTGATCGGGTCTAAAGGTTGTTGTAAATCGCCCTGGACCATAAAACTGTGGACAATAGCTCATGAAAACGGCCATAAAACGCGAAAACTACGAGTTTTAGTCATATCTCTCAAACATGTAACGACTCTTACAGGCCATGCAAATCCGCCAGGAACACAAAAACTGTTGGCAATAACTCATCAAAAGGTCCATAAAACACGAAAACGACGAGTTTTTGTTCATAACTCTCAAACATGTATCGGGTCTTAAGTTTGCTGTAAATCGCCTTGGAACCATAAAACTGTGGGTAATAGCTCATGAAAACGGCAATAAAACGCGAAAACTACGAGTTTTGGGTCATATATCTCAAAACATGTATCGGGTCTTATGGGCCATGAAACTCGCCATGGAACCCCAAAAATGTGGGCAATAGCTCATGAAAACGGCCAGAAAACAAGAAAACGACGAGTTTTTGTCATAACTCTCAAACATGTATCAGGTCTTAAGGTTGTTGTAAATTTCCCTAAAACCCTAAAACCGTGAGCAATAGCTCATGAAACGACCATAAAACAAGAAAATGACAAGTTTTTGGTCATAACTCTCAAACATGTAACGTGTCTTACGGGCCATGCAAATCCGCCTGGAACACAAAAACTGTTGGCAATAACTCATCAAAAGGTCCATAAAACACGAAAACGACAAGTTTTTGTTCATAACTCTCAAACATGGATCGGGTCTAAAGGTTGTTGTAAATCGCCCTGGACCATAAAACTGTGGACAATAGCTCATGAAAACGGCCATAAAACGCGGAAAACTACGAGTTTTAGTCATATCTCTCAAACATGTAACGGCTCTTACAGGCCATGCAAATCCGCCAGGAACACAAAAACTGTTGGCAATAACTCATCAAAAGGTCCATAAAAACACGAAAACGACGAGTTTTTGTTCATAACTCTCAAACATGTATCGGGTCTTAAGTTTGCTGTAAATCGCCTTGGAACCATAAAACTGTGGGTAATAGCTCATGAAAACGGCAATAAAACGCGAAAACTACGAGTTTTGGGTCATATATCTCAAACATGTATCGGGTCTTATGGGCCATGAAACTCTCCATGGAACCCAAAAAATGTGGGCAATAGCTCATGAAAACGGCCAGAAAACAAGAAAACGACGAGTTTTTGTCATAACTCTCAAACATGTATCAGGTCTTAAGGTTGTTGTAAATTTCCCTAAAACCCCAAAACTATGAGCAATAGCTCATGAAAACGACCATAAAACAAGAAAATGACAAGTTTTTGGTCATAACCCAAACATGTAACGGTTCTTACGGGCCATGCAAATCCGCCTCGAACACAAAAAAACTGTTGGCAATAACTCATCAAAGGTCCATAAAACACGAAAACGACAAGTTTTTGTTCATAACTCTCAAACATGGATCGGGTCTAAAGGTTGCTGTAAATCGCCCTGGACCATAAAACTGTGGACAATAGCTCATGAAAACGGCCATAAAACGCGAAAACTACGAGTTTTTAGTCATATCTCTCAAACATGTAACGACTCTTACAGGCCATGCAAATCCGCCAGGAACACAAAAACTATTGGCAATAACTCATCAAAAGGTCCATAAAACACGAAAACGACGAGTTTTTGTTCATAACTCTCAAACATGTACCGGGTCTTAAGTTTGCTGTAAATCGCCTTGGAACCATAAAACTGTGGGTAATAGCTCATGAAAACGGCAATAAAAACGCGAAAACTACGAGTTTTGGGTCATATATCTCAAACACGTATCGGGTCTTATGGGCCATGAAACTCTCCATCGAACCCCAAAAATGTGGGCAATAGCTCATGAAAACGGCCAGAAAACAAGAAGACGAGTTTTTGTCATAACTCTCAGACATGTATCAGGTATTAAGGTTGTTGTAAATTTCCCTAAAACCCTAAAACTATGAGCAATAGCTCATGAAAACGACCATAAAACAAGAAAATGACAAGTTTTTACTCATAACTCTCAAACATGTAACGTGTCTTACGGGCCATGCAAATCCGCCTGGAACACAAAAACTGTTGGCAATAACTCATCAAAAGGTCCATAAAACACGAAAACGACAAGTTTTTGTTCATAACTCTCAAACATGGATCGGGTCTAAAGGTTATTGTAAATCGCCCTGGACCATAAAACTGTGGACAATAGCTCATGAAAACGGCCATAAAACGCGAAAACTACGAGTTTTAGTCATATCTCTCAAACATGTAACGACTCTTACAGGCCATGCAAATCCGCCAGGAACACAAAAACTGTTGGCAATAACTCATCAAAAGGTCCATAAAACACGAAAACGACGAGTTTTTGTTCATAACTCTCAAACATGTATCGGGTCTTAAGTTTGCTGTAAATCACCTTGGAACCATAAAACTGTGGGTAATAGCTCATGAAAACGGCAATAAAACGCGAAAACTACGAGTTTTGGGTCATATATCTCAAACATGTATCGGGTCTTATGGGCCATGAAACTCGCCATGGAACCCGAAAAATGTGGGCAATAGCTCATGAAAACGGCCAGAAAACAAGAAAACGACGAGTTTTTGTCATAACTCTCAAACATGTATCAGGTCTTAAGGTTGTTGTAAATTTCCCTAAAACCCCAAAACCGTGAGCAACAACTCATGAAAACGACTATAAAACAAGAAAATGACAAGTTTTTGGTCATAACTCTCAAACATGTAACGGGTCTTACGGGCCATGCAAATCCGCCTGGAACACAAAAACTGTTGGCAATAACTCATCAAAAGGTCCATAACTCTCAAACATGTAACGGGTCTTACGGGACATGCAAATCCGCCTGGAACACAAAAACTGTTGGCAATAACTCATCAAAAGGTCCATAAAACACGAAAACGACAAATTCATAACTCTCAAACATGGATCGGGTCTAAAGGTTGTTGTAAATCGCCCTGGACCATAAAACTGTGGACAATAGCTCATGAATACGGCCATAAAACGCGAAAACTACGAGTTTTAGTCATATCTCTCAAACATGTAACGGCTCTTACAGGCCATGCAAATCCGCCAGGAAACACAAAAACTGTTGGCAATAACTCATCAAAAGGTCCATAAAACACGAAAACGACGAGTTTTTGTTCATAACTCTCAAACATGTATCGGGTCTTAAGTTTGCTGTACATCGCCTTGGAAACATAAAACTGTGGGTAATAGCTCATGAAAACGGAAATAAAACGCGAAAACACGAGTTTTGGGTCATATATCTCAAACATGTAACGGGTCTTATGGGCCATGAAACTCGCCATGGAACCCCAAAAATGTGGGCAATAGCTCATGAAAAAGGCCAGAAAACAAGAAAACTACGAGTTTTTGTCATAACTCTCAAACATGTAGCATGTCTTAAGGTTGTTGTAAATTTCCCAAAAACCCCAAAACTATGAGCAATAGCTCATGAAAACGACCATAAAACAAGAAAATGACAAGTTTTTGGTCATAACCCTCAAACATGTAACGGGTGTTACGGGCCATGCAAATCCGCCTCGAACACAAAAACTGTTGGCAATAACTCATCAAAAGGTCCACAAAACACGAAAACGACAAGTTTTTGTTCATAACTCTCAAACATGGATCGGGTCTAAAGGTTGCTGTAAATCGCCCTGGACCATAAAACTGTGGACAATAGCTCATGAAAACGGCCATAAAACGCGAAAACTACGAGTTTTTAGTCATATCTCTCAAACATGTAACGACTCTTACATGCCATGCAAATCCGCCAGGAACACAAAAACTGTTGGCAATAACTCATCAAAAGGTCCATAAAACACGAAAACGACGAGTTTTTGTTCATAACTCTTAAACATGTATCGAGTCTTAAGTTTGCTGTAAATCGCCTTGGAACCATAAAACTGTGGGTAATAGCTCATGAAAACGGCAATAAAACGCGAAAACTACGAGTTTTGGGTCATATATCTCAAACATGTATCGGGTCTTATGGGCCATGAAACTCGCCATGGAACCCCAAAAATGTGGACAATAGCTCATGAAAACGGCCAGAAAACAAGAAAACGACGAGTTTTTGTCATAACTCTCAAACATGTATCAGGTCTTAAGGTTGTTGTAAATTTCCCTAAAACCCCAAAACTATGAGCAATAGCTCATGAAAACGACCATAAAACAAGAAATGACAAGTTTTTGGTCATAACCCTCAAACATGTAACGGGTGTTACGGGCCATGCAAATCCGCCTCGAACACAAAAACTGTTGGCAATAACTCATCAAAAGGTCCATAAAACACGAAAACGACAAGTTTTTGTTCATAACTCTCAAACATGGATCGGGTCTAAAGGTTGCTGTAAATCACCCTGGACCATAAAACTGTGGACAATAGCTCATGAAAACGGCCATAAAACGCGAAAACTACGAGTTTTTAGTCATATCTCTCAAACATGTAACGACTCTTACATGCCATGCAAATCCGCCAGGAACACAAAAAATGCTGGCAATAACTCATCAAAAGGTCCATAAAACACGAAAACGACGAGTTTTTGTTCATAACTCTCAAACATGTATCGAGTCTTAAGTTTGCTGTAAATCGCCTTGGAACCATAAAACTGTGGGTAATAGCTCATGAAAACGCCAATAAAACGCGAAAACTACGAGTTTTGGGTCATATCTCTCAAACATGTATCGGGTCTTATGGGCCACGAAACTTGCCACGGAACCCCAAAAATGTAGGCAATAGCTCATGAAAACGTCGAAAAAACAAGAAAACGACGAGTTTTTGTCATAACTCTCAAACATGTATCAGGTCTTAAGGTTGTTGTAAATTTCCCTAAAACCCCAAAACCGTGAGCAACAACTCATGAAAACGACCATAAAACAAGAAAATGACAAGTTTTTGGTCATAACTCTCAAACATGTAACGGGTCTTACGGGCCATGCAAATCCGCCTGGAACACAAAAACTGTTGGCAATAACTCATCAAAAGGTCCATAAAACACGAAAACGACAAGTTTTTGTTCATAACTCCCAAACATTGATCGGGTCTAAAGGTTGTTGTAAATCGCCCTGGACCATAAAACTGTGGACAATAGCTCATGAAAACGGCCATAAAACGCGAAAACTACGAGTTTTAGTCATATCTCTCAAACATGTAACGACTCTTACAGGCCATGCAAATCCGCCAGGAACACAAAAACTGTTGGCAATAACTCATCAAAAGGTCCATAAAACACGAAAACGACGAGTTTTTGTTCATAACTCTCAAACATGTATCGGGTCTTAAGTTTGCTGTAAATCACCTTGGGACCATAAAACTGTGGGTAATAGCTCATGAAAACGGCAATGAAACGCGAAAACTACGAGTTTTGGGTCATATATCTCAAACATGTATCGGGTCTTATGGGCCATGAAACTCGCCATGGAACCCCAAAAATGTGGGTAATAGCTCATGAAAACGGCGAGAAAACAAGAAAACGACGAGTTTTTGTCATAACTCTCAAACATGTATCAGGTCTTAAGGTTGTTGTAAATTTCCCTAAAACCCTAAAACCGTGAGCAATAGCTCATCAAAACGACCATAAAACAAGAAAATGACAAGTTTTTACTCATAACTCTCAAACATGTAACGTGTCTTACGGGCCATGCAAATCCGCCTGGAACACAAAAACTGTTGGCAATAACTCATCAAAAGGTCCATAAAACACGAAAACGACAAGTTTTTGTTCATAACTCTCAAACATGGATCGGGTCTAAAGGTTGCTGTAAATCACCCTGGACCATAAAACTGTGGACAATAGCTCATGAAAACGGCCATAAAACGCGAAAACTACGAGTTTTAGTCATATCTCTCAAACATGTAACGGCTCCTACAGGCCATGCAAATCCGCCAGGAACACAAAAACTGTTGGCAATAACACATCAAAAGGTCCATAAAACACGAAAACGACGAGTTTTTGTTCATAACTCTCAAACATGTATCGGGTCTTAAGTTTGCTGTAAACCACCTTGGAACCATAAAACTGTGGACAATAGCTCATGAAAACGGCAATAAAACGCGAAAACTACGAGTTTTGGGTCATATATCTCAAACATGTATCGGGTCTTATGGGCCACGAAACTCGCCATGGAACCCGAAAAATGTGGGCAATAGCTCATGAAAACGGCCAGAAAACAAGAAAACGACGAGTTTTTGTCATAACTCTCAAACATGTATCAGGTCTTAAGGTTGTTGTAAATTTCCCTAAAACCCCAAAACTATGAGCAATAGCTCATGAGAACGACCATAAAACAAGAAAATGACAAGTTTTTGGTCATAACCCTCAAACATGTAACGGTTCTTACGGGCCATGCAAATCCGCCTCGAACACAAAAACCGTTGGCAATAACTCATCAAAGGTCCATAAAACACGAAAACGACAAGTTTTTGTTCATAACTCTCAAACATGGATCGGGTCTAAAGGTTGCTGTAAATCGCCCCCGACCATAAAACTGTGGACAATAGCTCATGAAAACGGCCATAAAACGCGAAAACTACGAGTTTTTAGTCATATCTCTCAAACATGTAACGACTCTTACAGGCCATGCAAATCCGCCAGGAACACAAAAACTATTGGCAATAACTCATCAAAAGGTCCATAAAACACGAAAACGACGAGTTTTTGTTCATAACTCTCAAACATGTACCGGGTCTTAAGTTTGCTGTAAATCGCCTTGGAACCATAAAACTGTGGGTAATAGCTCATGAAAACGGCAATAAAAAGTGAAAACTACGAGTTTTGGGTCATATATCTCAAACACGTATCGGGTCTTATGGGCCATGAAACTCTCCATCGAACCCCAAAAATGTGGGCAATAGCTCATGAAAACGGCCAGAAAACAAGAAAACGACGAGTTTTTGTCATAACTCTCAAACATGTATCAGGTATTAAGGTTGTTGTAAATTTCCCTAAAACCCTAAAACTATGAGCAATAGCTCATGAAAACGACCATAAAACAAGAAAATGACAAGTTTTTACTCATAACTCTCAAACATGTAACGTGTCTTACGGGCCATGCAAATCCGCCTGGAACACAAAAACTGTTGGCAATAACTCATCAAAAGGTCCATAAAACACGAAAACGACAAGTTTTTGTTCATAACTCTCAAACATGGATCGGGTCTAAAGGTTATTGTAAATCGCCCTGGACCATAAAACTGTGGACAATAGCTCATGAAAACGGCCATAAAACGCGAAAACTACGAGTTTTGGTCATATCTCTCAAACATGTAACGGCTCTTACAGGCCATGCAAATCCGCCAGGAACACAAAAACTGTTGGCAATAACTCATCAAAAGGTCCATAAAACACGAAAACGACGAGTTTTTGTTCATAACTCTCAAACATGTATCGGGTCTTAAGTTTGCTGTAAATCACCTTGGAACCGTAAAACTGTGGGTAATAGCTCATGAAAACGGCAATAAAACGCGAAAACTACGAGTTTTGGGTCATATATCTCAAACATGTATCGGGTCTTATGGGCCATGAAACTCGCCATGGAACCCGAAAAATGTGGGCAATAGCTCATGAAAACGGCCAGAAAACAAGAAAACGACGAGTTTTTGTCATAACTCTCAAACACGTATCAGGTCTTAAGGTTGTTGTAAATTTCCCTAAAACCCCAAAACTATGAGCAATAGCTCATGAAAACGACCATAAAACAAGAAAATGACAAGTTTTTGGTCATAACCCTCAAACATGTAACGGGTCTTATGGGCCATGCAAATCCGCCTCGAACACAAAAACTGTTGGCAATAACTCATCAAAGGTCCATAAAACACGAAAACGACAAGTTTTTGTTCATAACTCTCAAACATGGATCGGGTCTAAAGGTTGCTGTAAATCGCCCTGGACCATAAAACTGTGGACAATAGCTCATGAAAACGGCCATAAAACGCGAAAACTACGAGTTTTTAGTCATATCTCTCAAACATGTAACGACTCTTACAGGCCATGCAAATCCGCCAGGAACACAAATACTATTGGCAATAACTCATCAAAAGGTCCATAAAACACGAAAACGATGAGTTTTTGTTCATAACTCTCAAACATGTACCGGGTCTTAAGTTTGCTGTAAATCGCCTTGGAACCATAAAACTGTGGGTAATAGCTCATGAAAACGGCAATAAAAAGTGAAAACTACGAGTTTTGGGTCATATATCTCAAACATGTATCGGGTCTTATGGGCCATGAAACTCTCCATCGAACCCCAAAAATGTGGGCAATAGATCATGAAAACGGCCAGAAAACAAGAAAACGACGAGTTTTTGTCATAACTCTCAAACATGTATCAGGTATTAAGGTTGTTGTAAATTTCCCTAAAACCCTAAAACTATGAGCAATAGCTCATGAAAACGACCATAAAACAAGAAAATGACAAGTTTTTACTCATAACTCTCAAACATGTAACATGTCTTACAGGCCATGCAAATCCGCCTGGAACACAAAAACTGTTGGCAATAACTCATCAAAAGGTCCATAAAACACGAAAACGACAAGTTTTTGTTCATAACTCTCAAACATGGATCGGGTCTAAAGGTTGCTGTAAATCGCCCTGGACCATAAAACTGTGGATAATAGCTCAGGAAAACGGCCATAAAACGCGAAAACTGTTTTAGTCATACCTCTCAAACATGTAAGGGGTCTTACCGGCCATGCAAATCCGCCAGGAACACAAAAACTATTGGAAATAACTCATCAAAAGGTCCATAAAACACGAAAACGACGAGTTTTTGTTCATAACTCTCAAACATGTATCGGGTCTTAAGTTTGCTGTAAATCGCCTTGGAACCATAAAACTATGGACAATAGCTCATGAAAACGGCAATAAAACGCGAAAACTGTGAGTTTTGGGTCA
The DNA here is from genome assembly GCA_910589765.1 of Avena atlantica. Classification (NCBI taxonomy): domain Eukaryota; kingdom Viridiplantae; phylum Streptophyta; class Magnoliopsida; order Poales; family Poaceae; genus Avena; species Avena atlantica. The sequence continues at coordinate 13,473 of CAJUWN010000680.1, forward strand.
TATATCTCAAACATGTATCAGGTCTTATGGGCCATGAAACACACCAGGGAACCCCAAAAATGTGGGCAATAGCTCATGAAAACGTCCAGAAAACACGAAAACGACAAGTTTTTGTTCATAACTCTCAAACATGTATCGGGTCTTAAGGTTGCTGTAAATCGCCCAGAAACCATAAAACCGTGGACAATAGCTCATGAAAACGGCCATAAACCGCAAAAACTAGGAGCTTTTAGTCATATCTCTTAAACATGTAACGGCTCTTACAGGCCATGCAAATCCGCCAGGAACACAAAAACTGTTGGCAATAACTCATCAAAAGGTCCATAAAACATGAAAACGACGAGATTTTGTTCATAACTCTCAAACATGTATCGGGTCTTAAGTTTGCTGTAAATCGCCTTGGAACCATAAAACTGTGGGCAATAGCTCATGAAAACGGCAATAAAACGCGAAAACTACGAGTTTTGGGAAATGTTAAGAAAATCGGTAATCGTTAACTGCTCGGTTGGCTTGGGAGTAGCGATTAATCGGAATTCGGACGAAAACGACAAGTTTTTGTTCATAACTCTCAAACATTAATAGGGTCTAAAGGTTGCTGTAAATCGCCCTAGACCATAAAACTGTGGACAATAGCTCATGAAAACGGCCATAAAACGCGAAAACTATGTGTTTTAGTCATATCTCTCAAACATGTAACGACTCTTACAGGCCATGCAAATCCGCCAGGAACACAAAAACTGTTGCCAATAACAATAACTCATCAAAAGGTCCATAAAACACGAAAACGACGAGTTTTTGTTCTTAACTCTCAAACATGTATCGGGTCTTAAGTTTGATGTAAATCGCCTTGGAACCATAAAACGGTGGGTAATAGCTCATGAAAACGGCAATAAAACACGAAAACTACGAGTTTTGGGTCATATCTCTCAAACATGTATCGGGTCTTATGGGCCACGAAACTTGCCACGGAACCCCAAAAATGTAGGCAATAGCTCATGAAAACGTCAAAAAAACAAGAAAACGACGAGATTTTGTCATAACTCTCAAACATTTATCAGGTCTTAAGGTTGTTGTAAATTTCCCTAAAACCCCAAAACCGTGAGCAACAACTCATGAAAACGACTATAAAACAAGAAAATGACAAGTTTTTGGTCATAACTCTCAAACATGTAACGGGTCTTACGGGCCATGCAAATCCGCCTGGAACACAAAAACTGTTGGCAATAACTCATCAAAAGGTCCATAACTCTCATACATGTAACGGGTCTTACGGGACATGCAAATCCGCCTGGAACACAAAAACTGTTGGCAATAACTCATCAAAAGGTCCATAAAACACGAAAACGACAAATTCATAACTCTCAAACATGGATCGGGTCTAAAGGTTGTTGTAAATCGCCCTGGACCATAAAACTGTGGACAATAGCTCATGAATACGGCCATAAAACGCGAAAACTACGAGTTTTAGTCATATCTCTCAAACATGTAACGGCTCTTACAGGCCATGCAAATCCGCCAGGAACACAAAAACTGTTGGCAATAACTCATCAAAAGGTCCATAAAACACGAAAACGACGAGTTTTTGTTCATAACTCTCAAACATGTATCGGGTCTTAAGTTTGCTGTACATCGCCTTGGAAACATAAAACTGTGGGTAATAGCTCATCAAAACGGAAATAAAACGCGAAAACCACGAGTTTTGGGTCATATATCTCAAACATGTAACGGGTCTTATGGGCCATGAAACTCGCCATGGAACCCCAAAAATGTGGGCAATAGCTCATGAAAAAGGCCAGAAAACAAGAAAACTACGAGTTTTTGTCATAACTCTCAAACATGTAGCATGTCTTAAGGTTGTTGTAAATTTCCCTAAAACCCCAAAACTATGAGCAATAGCTCATGAAAACGACCATAAAACAAGAAAATGACAAGTTTTTGGTCATAACCCTCAAACATGTAACGGGTGTTACGGGCCATGCAAATCCGCCTCGAACACAAAAACTGTTGGCAATAACTCATCAAAAGGTCCACAAAACACGAAAACGACAAGTTTTTGTTCATAACTCTCAAACATGGATCGGGTCTAAAGGTTGCTGTAAATCGCCCTGGACCATAAAACTGTGGACAATAGCTCATGAAAACGGCCATAAAACGCGAAAACTACGAGTTTTTAGTCATATCTCTCAAACATGTAACGACTCTTACATGCCATGCAAATCCGCCAGGAACACAAAAACTGTTGGCAATAACTCATCAAAAGGTCCATAAAACACGAAAACGACGAGTTTTTGTTCATAACTCTTAAACATGTATCGAGTCTTAAGTTTGCTGTAAATCGCCTTGGAAACATAAAACTGTGGGTAATAGCTCATCAAAACGGAAATAAAACGCGAAAACCACGAGTTTTGGGTCATATATCTCAAACATGTAACGGGTCTTATGGGCCATGAAACTCGCCATGGAACCCCAAAAATGTGGGCAATAGCTCATGAAAAAGGCCAGAAAACAAGAAAACTACGAGTTTTTGTCATAACTCTCAAACATGTAGCATGTCTTAAGGTTGTTGTAAATTTCCCTAAAACCCCAAAACTCTGAGCAATAGCTCATGAAAACGACCATAAAACAAGAAAATGACAAGTTTTTGGTCATAACCCTCAAACATGTAACGGGTGTTACGGGCCATGCAAATCCGCCTCGAACACAAAAACTGTTGGCAATAACTCATCAAAAGGTCCACAAAACACGAAAACGACAAGTTTTTGTTCATAACTCTCAAACATGGATCGGGTCTAAAGGTTGCTGTAAATCGCCCTGGACCATAAAACTGTGGACAATAGCTCATGAAAACGGCCATAAAACGCGAAAACTACGAGTTTTTAGTCATATCTCTCAAACATGTAACGACTCTTACATGCCATGCAAATCCGCCAGGAACACAAAAACTGTTGGCAATAACTCATCAAAAGGTCCATAAAACACGAAAACGACGAGTTTTTGTTCATAACTCTTAAACATGTATCGAGTCTTAAGTTTGCTGTAAATCGCCTTGGAACCATAAAACTGTGGGCAATAGCTCATGAAAACGGCAATAAAACACGAAAACTACGAGTTTTGGGTCATATATCTCAAACATGTATCGGGTCTTATGGGCCATGAAACTCGCAATGGAACCCCAAAAATGTGGACAATAGCTCATGAAAACGGCCAGAAAACAAGAAAACGACGAGTTTTTGTCATAACTCTCAAACATGTATCAGGTCTTAAGGTTGTTGTAAATTTCCCTAAAACCCCAAAACTCTGAGCAATAGCTCATGAAAACGACCATAAAACAAGAAAATGACAAGTTTTTGGTCATAAACCTCAAACATGTAACGGGTGTTACGGGCCATGCAAATCCGCCTCGAACACAAAAACTGTTGGCAATAACTCATCAAAAGGTCCATAAAACACGAAAACGACAAGTTTTTGTTCATAACTCTCAAACATGGATCGGGTCTAAAGGTTGCTGTAAATCACCCTGGACCATAAAACTGTGGACAATAGCTCATGAAAACGGCCATAAAACGCGAAAACTACGAGTTTTTAGTCATATCTCTCAAACATGTAACGACTCTTACATGCCATGCAAATCCGCCAGGAACACAAAAAATGCTGGCAATAACTCATCAAAAGGTCCATAAAACACGAAAACGACGAGTTTTTGTTCATAACTCTCAAACATGTATCGAGTCTTAAGTTTGCTGTAAATCGCCTTGGAACCATAAAACTGTGGGTAATAGCTCATGAAAACGCCAATAAAACGCGAAAACTACGAGTTTTGGGTCATATCTCTCAAACATGTATCGGGTCTTATGGGCCACGAAACTTGCCACGGAACCCCAAAAATGTAGGCAATAGCTCATGAAAACGTCGAAAAAAACAAGAAAACGACGAGTTTTTGTCATAACTCTCAAACATGTATCAGGTCTTAAGGTTGTTGTAAATTTCCCTAAAACCCCAAAACCGTGAGCAACAACTCATGAAAACGACCATAAAACAAGAAAATGACAAGTTTTTGGTCATAACTCTCAAACATGTAACGGGTCTTACGGGCCATGCAAATCCGCCTGGAACACAAAAACTGTTGGCAATAACTCATCAAAAGGTCCATAAAACACGAAAACGACAAGTTTTTGTTCATAACTCTCAAACATTGATCGGGTCTAAAGGTTGTTGTAAATCGCCCTGGACCATAAAACTGTGGACAATAGCTCATGAAAACGGCCATAAAACGCGAAAACTACGAGTTTTAGTCATATCTCTCAAACATGTAACGACTCTTACAGGCCATGCAAATCCGCCAGGAACACAAAAACTGTTGGCAATAACTCATCGAAAGGTCCATAAAACACGAAAACGACGAGTTTTTGTTCATAACTCTCAAACATGTATCGGGTCTTAAGTTTGCTGTAAATCACCTTGGGACCATAAAACTGTGGGTAATAGCTCATGAAAACGGCAATGAAACGCGAAAACTACGAGTTTTGGGTCATATATCTCAAACATGTATCGGGTCTTATGGGCCATGAAACTCGCCATGGAACCCCAAAAATGTGGGTAATAGCTCATGAAAACGGCGAGAAAACAAGAAAACGACGAGTTTTTGTCATAACTCTCAAACATGTATCAGGTCTTAAGGTTGTTGTAAATTTCCCTAAAACCCTAAAACCGTGAGCAATAGCTCATCAAAACGACCATAAAACAAGAAAATGACAAGTTTTTACTCATAACTCTCAAACATGTAACGTGTCTTACGGGCCATGCAAATCCGCCTGGAACACAAAAACTGTTGGCAATAACTCATCAAAAGGTCCATAAAACACGAAAACGACAAGTTTTTGTTCATAACTCTCAAACATGGATCGGGTCTAAAGGTTGTTGTAAACCGCCCTGGACCATAAAACTGTGGACAATAGCTCATGAAAACGGCCATAAAACGCGAAAACTACGAGTTTTAGTCATATCTCTCAAACATGTAACGGCTCCTACAGGCCATGCAAATCCGCCAGGAACACAAAAACTGTTGGCAATAACTCATCAAAAGGTCCATAAAACACGAAAACGACGAGTTTTTGTTCATAACTCTCAAACATGTATCGGGTCTTAAGTTTGCTGTAAATCACCTTGGAACCATAAAACTGTGGACAATAGCTCATGAAAACGGCAATAAAACGCGAAAACTACGAGTTTTGGGTCATATATCTCAAACATGTATCGAGTCTTATGGGCCATGAAACTCGCCATGGAACCCGAAAAATGTGGGCAATAGCTCATGAAAACGGCCAGAAAACAAGAAAACGACGAGTTTTTGTCATAACTCTCAAACATGTATCAGGTCTTAAGGTTGTTGTAAATTTCCCTAAAACCCCAAAACTATGAGCAATAGCTCATGAGAACGACCATAAAACAAGAAAATGACAAGTTTTTGGTCATAACCCTCAAACATGTAACGGTTCTTACGGGCCATGCAAATCCGCCTCGAACACAAAAACCGTTGGCAATAACTCATCAAAGGTCCATAAAACACGAAAACGACAAGTTTTTGTTCATAACTCTCAAACATGGATCGGGTCTAAAGGTTGCTGTAAATCGCCCCCGACCATAAAACTGTGGACAATAGCTCATGAAAACGGCCATAAAACGCGAAAACTACGAGTTTTTAGTCATATCTCTCAAACATGTAACGACTCTTACAGGCCATGCAAATCCGCCAGGAACACAAAAACTATTGGCAATAACTCATCAAAAGGTCCATAAAACACGAAAACGACGAGTTTTTGTTCATAACTCTCAAACATGTACCGGGTCTTAAGTTTGCTGTAAATCGCCTTGGAACCATAAAACTGTGGGTAATAGCTCATGAAAACGGCAATAAAAAGTGAAAACTACGAGTTTTGGGTCATATATCTCAAACACGTATCGGGTCTTATGGGCCATGAAACTCTCCATCGAACCCCAAAAATGTGGGCAATAGCTTATGAAAACGGCCAGAAAACAAGAAAACGACGAGTTTTTGTCATAACTCTCAAACATGTATCAGGTATTAAGGTTGTTGTAAATTTCCCTAAAACCCTAAAACTATGAGCAATAGCTCATGAAAACGACCATAAAACAAGAAAATGACAAGTTTTTACTCATAACTCTCAAACATGTAACGTGTCTTACGGGCCATGCAAATCCGCCTGGAACACAAAAACTGTTGGCAATAACTCATCAAAAGGTCCATAAAACACGAAAACGACAAGTTTTTGTTCATAACTCTCAAACATGGATCGGGTCTAAAGGTTATTGTAAATCGCCCTGGACCATAAAACTGTGGACAATAGCTCATGAAAACGGCCATAAAACGCGAAAACTACGAGTTTTGGTCATATCTCTCAAACATGTAACGGCTCTTACAGGCCATGCAAATCCGCCAGGAACACAAAAACTGTTGGCAATAACTCATCAAAAGGTCCATAAAACACGAAAACGACGAGTTTTTGTTCATAACTCTCAAACATGTATCGGGTCTTAAGTTTGCTGTAAATCACCTTGGAACCTGTCGTGGTGGTGTCACGGCATATGCCATGGGTAGGCTAAAGTTGGGGCCGATGGACGTGGAGGAATCCGGGGAGGGATGATGCAGTGAAGACCGCACTCGTATGATCAAAGAGAAACACAATGTATATTGGATTGAAGCTCTCAAATGGAGATAACACCTCACTCTATACATCTAATCTCTTACAACCTTGCCATCCTTGTGGCTACAATCATGCTCCTGGAGCTGTGTCTCCTATCCTTCTATCTAGATCTCTCTATGAGTGTGGAGGAGGAAGAAGGAGAGCTCCTAGTAAGCAGACAGGGGAGGAGCCCTTCGGGGGCCTCCCTTAGAACGATCCCCCTGGTGCTCCTTATAAAGGGGAGCCCAGGGGACTAGTCTTGTGCTACACGCTTAGCATCTAGACGGCATATTCCGGGCATCTTCCAGAGATGCTGAGCATATGCCTTGGCATCTTTGGAGATGCCAGGCATATTCCCTAGCATCTTATTTGATGCTAAGAGCATATTCCTAGCATCTTGTTAGATGCCATGGGCATCTTCCATACGTCATGTGCGAGTCTGAGCTGGTGGGCTCCCAAGACTGGCTCAATACTTGTTGGCCTTGTCCTGACTCGATGGCGTGTAGCTGTGAAGATCAGGAACATATCTGGAGACAAATAAAAGGTCATACGGGGTGAAATAACTTGGCCTAGGTGCCCCGGACGTAGCAGTAATTCGGCCTACTCCTTAGTTGATTCGGCCTGGTCCTAATTGCAAAAGGACAAGGCCGAGCCGAGCTACTGCGTGGCCCAGCCGGGCTACCTCCAATTCGGCCCAGCCGGGTTGACCTCTATGGCCAGGCCGAGTCAGGGGACCCGCCATGGGCCGGCGTTGCTTCTGTTGGCCCGCCTGTGAAGGACAACGTGGGCGTGGTGCTGATTTACCCGTGGTGGGCCGACTTCACCAATGTCGGCCCGCCCGGGGTGATTTGGCTCGTTGGCGTCGAGTCGATGATTGGAGACGGGCGCGGTTGAAGACCCCGTGGTGGGCCGACTGAGGTGAGGTTGGCGTCAGCCCACCCGGGTGCGGAGTGTGGCAGCGAGATGCTAGAAGCCTGGGGTGGGCCGAATCTGGCTTCGGTCGGTCCACCCGGGGGAGAAGACGCCAGGGGCCTCGATGACGTCGGCGGGAGGACGACTCGCGTGGCGCCAGGGGAGGTTCGTCGAGGTTCCCTGCTTACCCGGCGGTGGTTTGGCAACATCTGGCGGGAACGGAGGGAGTTTGGTGGTAGCTCGGACAGTGGGCCGAATTAGGGACTAATTCGGCCCGTTAGTGTTGTTTGGCCTAGGAGAAATGATGTAAACAGGCCGAGATATATGTAATTCGGCCTAGGTCCTCTTTTTCCCTTTATCTTTTTCTGTTTATCTTTTGTACTCATATCTAAGATCGTTTTCCTACATATGTACCTTAATTCACCAACTCTAGGGTACCTGGGGGTACACCCCCGACATTAGTCCCCGAGGCTATGTGGGACTCGTAGAGTCGTGCATAGGCTTTATATTAAATATTCCCAGAGTTGTCTTCCGACTTATAACCTCTTGGTAATATACTTCTTTTTCATACAACCCTTTTGGGAAAGTTTTAGACTTCTGGTCTTCTTTGACATTGCTCTTAACCCTTTTGGGTAAGTTCTTGACTTCTGGCCTTATTGGGCACTGGTTATAACCTCTTTGGATAAGTTTCTAGACTTCTGGCTTTCATGGGCACTGTTCATAACCCCTTTGGGTAAGTTTCTGGACCTCTGGCCTTCATGGGCACTGGTCATAACCCCTTTGGGTAAGTTTCAGGACTTCTGGCCATCATGGGCACTGGTCATAACCCCTTTGGGTAAGTTTCTGGACCTCTGGCCTTCATGGGCACTGGTCATAACCCCTTTGGGTAAGTTTCAAGACTTCTGGCCATCATGGGCACTGGTCATAACCCCTTTGGGTAAGTTTCAGGACTTCTGGCCTTCATGGGCACTGGTCATAACCCCTTTGGGTAAGTTTCAGGACTTCTGGCCATCATGGGCTCTGGTCATAACCCCTTTGGGTAAGTTTCAGGACTTCTGGCCATCGTGGGCACTGGTCATAACCCCTTTGGGTAAGTTTCTGGACCTCTGGCCTTCATGGGCACTGGTCATAACCCCTTTGGGTAAGTTTCAGGACTTCTGGCCATCATGGGCACTGGTCATAACCCCTTTGGGTAAGTTTCAGGACTTCTGGCCTTCATGGGCACTGGTCATAACCCCTTTGGGTAAGTTTCAGGACTTCTGGCCATCATAGGCTCTGGTCATAACCCCTTTGGGTAAGTTTCAGGACTTCTGGCCTTTATGGGCATTGCTCTTTTAACCTCATTAGGTAAGTTATGAGTTCTTGCCTTCTTTGGCATTGCTTTTTTAACCTCATTGGGTAAGATATGAGCTCTTGCCTTCTTTGGCATTGCTTTTTTAACCTCATTGGGTAAGATATGAGTTCTTGCCTTCTTTGGCATTGCTTTTTTAACCTTATTAGGTAAGATATGAGCTCTTTCCTTCTTTGGCATTGCTCTTCTAACCCCATTGGGTAAGTTGTGAGTTCTGGCCTTCTTGGGCATTGCTTTTTTAACCTCATTGGGTAAGATATGAGCTCTTTCCTTCTTTGGCATTGCTCTTCTAATCCCTTTTGGTAAGATATGATCCGAGTCATCTGTTTCCAAATCCGAGTTATATGATTCAAATCCGAGTTAACTCAACCCAAATCCGAGTTACCTTACTCCAAAATTGACTTTATGTCTTAAGGATGAGTCATCTGGCTCCAATCCGAGTTATATGATTCAAATCCGAGTTAACTCAACTCAAATCTGAGTTACTTTACTCAAAATTGACTTTTATGTCTTAAGGATGAGTCATCTGGCCCCCATCCGAGTTATATGATTCAAATCCGAGTTAACTCAACTCAAATCTGAGTTACTTTACTCAAAATTGACTTTATGTCTTAAGGATGAGTCATCTGGCTCCAATCCGAGCTATATGATTCAAATCCGAGTTAACTCAACTCAAATCTGAGTTACTTTACTCAAAATTGACTTTATGTCTTAAGGATGAGTCATCTGGCTCCAATCCGAGTTATATGATTCAAATCCGAGTTAACTCAACTCAAATCTGAGTTACTTTACTCAAAATTGACTTTATGTCTTAAGGATGAGTCATCTGGCTCCAATCCGAGTTATATGATTCAAATCCGAGTTAACTCATCCCAAATCCGAGTTAACTCATCCCAAATCCGAGTTACTTTACTAAAATTGACTCGTATAAAAGTCTGAGTCATCTGGCTCAAATCTAAGTGACATCACTCAAATCCGAGTTAACTCATCCTAAATCCGAGTTGCTTTACTCAATTTCGACTTGCATCCCGAATCCGAGTCATCTGACTCAAATCTGAGTTAACTCATCCTAAATCCGAGTTACTTTACTCAATTTTTACTTGCATCTCGAATCTGAGTCATCTGACTCAAATCCGAGTTAACTCATCCCAAATCCGAGTTACTTTACTAAAATTGACTCGTATAAAAGTCTGAGTCATATGGCTCAAATCTAAGTGACATCACTCAAATCCGAGTTAACTCATCCTAAATCCGAGTTGCTTTACTCAATTTTGACTTGCATCCCGAATCCGAGTCATCTGACTCAAATCTGAGTTAACTCATCCTAAATCCGAGTTGCTTTACTCAATTTCGACTTGCATCCCGAATCCGAGTCATCTGACTCAAATCTGAGTTAACTCATCCTAAATCCGAGTTACTTTACTCAATTTTTACTTGCATCTCGAATCTGAGTCATCTGACTCAAATCCGAGTTAACTCATCCAAAATCCGAGTTAACTTACTCAATTTTGACTTGTATCCCGAATCTGAGTCATCTGACTCAAATCCGAGTTAACTCATCCAAAATCCGAGTTAATTTACTCAATTTTGACTCATATGTTAGTTTGAGTCATCTATTTGCCATGATATGGCTTGATTTGGCGTGATGACGATAACCTGCCTTTGGTATGGATCCGAGATATGGATCCGAGATTAAGCTTTGGGATATGATAATAGGGTTAACCGCTGAGAGACCCGATTCGAGATGTAGATATGAGATATAGACTCGAGATACGATAAGGTGGCCAATAGCCATCCGAGATATGGGATAACCTGGCAAGATGGTGAGATATCAATCCGAGTCATATCATAACCTGGCAATCTGGTGAACTAAATAAAGCTTCGGCCCGAATCAGAGATACAATTAGTACGCCGAGTTTGAATACCAATCCGAATTATAAAGTACCCTGGCAAGCTGAATCAAATGTTAGTCCGAATCAGAGACAACTTATTGAGCTGAGTTAAAGGTTAATTCAAAGCATAAACTAACTGACTCAAAATCTATCTGAATCACAAATAAGATGATTCAACTTATGGCCGAGTTAACTGAAATGCTGGCTAGCGAGCTGAGTTAATGGGTAATCCAAAACATAAACTAACTGACTCAAAATCTATCTGAATCACAAATAAGATGATTCAACTTATGGCCGAGTTAACTGAAATGCTGGCTAGCGAGCTGAGTTAATGGGTAATCCAAAACATAAACTAACTGACTCAAAATCTATCTGAATCACAAATAAGATGATTCAACTTATGGCCGAGTTAACTGAAAAGCTGGCTGGAGTATAGATCTAAATCAACATAATGCTCTCTTAATCTAAAGGTGCCTCTACGGTTAAGTTGTAGTCCCCGGGTTGAGTTATTCTCTCCCTGGGATGAAGGGTTGAGTCTAGGTGACTGAGTTACCTGGTACTTACAGCATACCTGGAGAAGTGTTTAGGTGAATATTGCTAGGTCATACTTGCCCTGCTGAGTTACCTGGTACTTACAGTAAGCTCGGAGTAGTGCTTGAGTTCTTGCTGAGTTTTTCCTGCTTTGATGAGTTAGACTTGGAGAGTCTCTGCGCTTACTCTTTGTTCTCTGTTGACTTGGTGAAGCTGAATGAGCCCTGTGAGGAAGAAGTTGATGAAGATGTTCCCGTCCGGATGGAAACCCAACCAACGCCACTAGAAGGCCCCACGGTGGGCGCCAAATGTCGTGGTGGTGTCACGGCATATGCCATGGGTAGGCTAAAGTTGGGGCCGATGGACGTGGAGGAATCCGGAGAGGGATGATGCAGTGAAGACCGCACTCGTATGATCAAAGAGAAACACAATGTATATTGGATTGAAGCTCTCAAATGGAGATAACACCTCACTCTATACATCTAATCTCTTACAACCTTGCCATCCTTGTGGCTACAATCATGCTCCTGGAGCTGTATCTCCTATCCTTCTATCTAGATCTCTCTATGAGTGTGGAGGAGCAAGAAGGAGAGCTCCTAGTAAGCAGACAGGGGAGGAGCCCTTCGGGGGCCTCCCTTAGAACGATCCCCCTGGTGCTCCTTATAAAGGGGAGCCCAGGGGACTAGTCTTGTGCTACACGCTTAGCATTTAGACGGCATATTCCGGGCATCTTCTAGAGATGCTGAGCATGTGCCTTGGCATCTTTGGGTAATAGCTCATGAAAACGGCAATAAAACGCGAAAACTACGAGTTTTGGGTCATATATCTCAAACATGTATCGGGTCTTATGGGCCATGAAACTCACCATGGAACCCGAAAAATGTGGGCAATAGCTCATGAAAACGGCCAGAAAACAAGAAAACGACGAGTTTTTGTCATAACTCTCAAACATGTATCAGGTCTTAAGGTTGTTGTAAATTTCCCTAAAACCCCAAAACTATGAGCAATAGCTCATGAAAACGACCATAAAACAAGAAAATGACAAGTTTTTGGTCATAACCCTCAAACATGTAACGGGTCTTACGGGCCATGCAAATCCGCCTCGAACACAAAAACTGTTGGCAATAACTCATCAAAGGTCCATAAAACACGAACACGACAAGTTTTTGTTCATAACTCTCAAACATGGATCGGGTCTAAAGGTTGCTGTAAATCGCCCTGGACCATAAAACTGTGGACAATAGCTCATGAAAACGGCCATAAAACGCGAAAACTACGAGTTTTTAGTCATATCTCTCAAACATGTAACGACTCTTACAGGCCATGCAAATCCGCCAGGAACACAAATACTATTGGCAATAACTCATCAAAAGGTCCATAAAACACGAAAACGACGAGTTTTTGTTCATAACTCTCAAACATGTACTGGGTCTTAAGTTTGCTGTAAATCGCCTTGGAACCATAAAACTGTGGGTAATAGCTCATGAAAACGGCAATAAAAAGTGAAAACTACGAGTTTTGGGTCATATATCTCAAACATGTATCGGGTCTTATGGGCCATGAAACTCTCCATCGAACCCCAAAAATGTGGGCAATAGATCATGAAAACGGCCAGAAAACAAGAAAACGACGAGTTTTTGTCATAACTCTCAAACATGTATCAGGTATTAAGGTTGTTGTAAATTTCCCTAAAACCCTAAAACTATGAGCAATAGCTCATGAAAACGACCATAAAACAAGAAAATGACAAGTTTTTACTCATAACTCTCAAACATGTAACGTGTCTTACGGGCCATGCAAATCCGCCTGGAACACAAAAACTGTTGGCAATAACTCATCAAAAGGTCCATAAAACACGAAAACGACAAGTTTTTGTTCATAACTCTCAAACATGGATCGGGTCTAAAGGTTGCTGTAAATCGCCCTGGACCATAAAACTGTGGATAATAGCTCAGGAAAACGGCCATAAAACGCGAAAACTGTTTTAGTCATACCTCTCAAACATGTAAGGGGTCTTACCGGCCATGCAAATCCGCCAGGAACACAAAAAATGTTGGCAATAACTCATCAAAAGGTCCATAAAACACGAAAACGACGAGTTTTTGTTCATAACTCTCAAACATGTATCGGGTCTTAAGTTTGCTGTAAATCGCCTTGGAACCATAAAACTATGGACAATAGCTCATGAAAACGGCAATAAAACGCGAAAACTGTGAGTTTTGGGTCATATATCTCAAACATGTATCAGGTCTTATGGGCCATGAAACACACCAGGGAACCCCAAAAATGTGGGCAATAGCTCATGAAAACGTCCAGAAAACACGAAAACGACAAGTTTTTGTTCATAACTCTCAAACATGTATCGGGTCTTAAGGTTGCTGTAAATCGCCCAGAAACCATAAAACTGTGGACAATAGCTCATGAAAACGGCCATAAACCGCAAAAACTAGGAGCTTTTAGTCATATCTCTTAAACATGTAACGGCTCTTACAGGCCATGCAAATCCGCCAGGAACACAAAAACTGTTGGCATTAACTCATCAAAAGGTCCATAAAACATGAAAACGACGAGATTTTGTTCATAACTCTCAAACATGTATCGGGTCTTAAGTTTGCTGTAAATCGCCTTGGAACCATAAAACTGTGGGCAATAGCTCATGAAAACGGCAATAAAACGCGAAAACTACGAGTTTTGGGAAATGTTAAGAAAATCGGTAATCGTTAACTGCTCGGTTGGCTTGGGAGTAGCGATTAATCGGAATTCGGACGAAAACGACAAGTTTTTGTTCATAAGTCTCAAACATTAATCGGGTCTAAAGGTTGCTGTAAATCGCCCTGGACCATAAAACTGTGGACAATAGCTCATGAAAACGGCCATAAAACGCGAAAAATATGTGTTTTAGTCATATCTCTCAAACATGTAACGACTCTTACAGGCCATGCAAATCAGCCAGGAACACAAAAACTGTTGCCAATAACAATAACTCATCAAAAGGTCCATAAAACACGAAAACGACGAGTTTTTGTTCTTAACTCTCAAACATGTATCGGGTCTTAAGTTTGATGTAAATCGCCTTGGAACCATAAAACGGTGGGTAATAGCTCATGAAAACGGCAATAAAACGCGAAAACTACGAGTTTTGGGTCATATCTCTCAAACATGTATCGGGTCTTATGGGCCACGAAACTTGCCACGGAACCCCAAAAATGTAGGCAATAGCTCATGAAAACGTCGAAAAAACAAGAAAACGACGAGATTTTGTCATAACTCTCAAACATGTATCAGGTCTTAAGGTTGTTGTAAATTTCCCTAAAACCCCAAAACCGTGAGCAACAACTCATGAAAACGACTATAAAACAAGAAAATGACAAGTTTTTGGTCATAACTCTCAAACATGTAACGGGTCTTACGGGCCATGCAAATCCGCCTGGAACACAAAAACTGTTGGCAATAACTCATCAAAAGGTCCATAACTCTCAAACATGTAACGGGTCTTACGGGACATGCAAATCCGCCTGGAACACAAAAACTGTTGGCAATAACTCATCAAAAGGTCCATAAAACACGAAAACGACAAATTCATAACTCTCAAACATGGATCGGGTCTAAAGGTTGTTGTAAATCGCCCTGGACCATAAAACTGTGGACAATAGCTCATGAATACGGCCATAAAACGCGAAAACTACGAGTTTTAGTCATATCTCTCAAACATGTAACGGCTCTTACAGGCCATGCAAATCCGCCAGGAACACAAAAACTGTTGGCAATAACTCATCAAAAGGTCCATAAAACACGAAAACGACGAGTTTTTGTTCATAACTCTCAAACATATATCGGGTCTTAAGTTTGCTGTACATCGCCTTGGAAACATAAAACTGTGGGTAATAGCTCATGAAAACGGAAATAAAACGCGAAAACCACGAGTTTTGGGTCATATATCTCAAACATGTAACGGGTCTTATGGGCCATGAAACTCGCCATGGAACCCCAAAAATGTGGGCAATAGCTCATGAAAAAGGCCAGAAAACAAGAAAACTACGAGTTTTTGTCATAACTCTCAAACATGTAGCATGTCTTAAGGTTGTTGTAAATTTCCCTAAAACCCCAAAACTATGAGCAATAGCTCATGAAAACGACCATAAAACAAGAAAATGACAAGTTTTTGGTCATAACCCTCAAACATGTAACGGGTGTTACGGGCCATGCAAATCCGCCTCGAACACAAAAACTGTTGGCAATAACTCATCAAAGGTCCATAAAACACGAAAACGACAAGTTTTTATTCATAACTCTCAAACATGGATCGGGTCTAAAGGTTGCTGTAAATCGCCCTGGACCATAAAACTGTGGACAATAGCTCATGAAAACGGCCATAAAACGCGAAAACTACGAGTTTTTAGTCATATCTCTCAAACATGTAACGACTCTTACATGCCATGCAAATCCGCCAGGAACACAAAAACTGTTGGCAATAACTCATCAAAAGGTCCATAAAACACGAAAACGACGAGTTTTTGTTCATAACTCTTAAACATGTATCGAGTCTTAAGTTTGCTGTAAATCGCCTTGGAACCATAAAACTGTGGGCAATAGCTCATGAAAACGGCAATAAAACACGAAAACTACGAGTTTTGGGTCATATATCTCAAACATGTATCGGGTCTTATGGGCCATGAAACTCGCAATGGAACCCCAAAAATGTGGACAATAGCTCATGAAAACGGCCAGAAAACAAGAAAACGACGAGTTTTTGTCATAACTCTCAAACATGTATCAGGTCTTAAGGTTGTTGTAAATTTCCCTAAAACCCCAAAACTATGAGCAATAGCTCATGAAAACGACCATAAAACAAGAAAATGACAAGTTTTTGGTCATAACCCTCAAACATGTAATGGGTGTTACGGGCCATGCAAATCCGCCTCGAACACAAAAACTGTTGGCAATAACTCATCAAAAGGTCCATAAAACACGAAAACGACAAGTTTTTGTTCATAACTCTCAAACATGGATCGGGTCTAAAGGTTGCTGTAAATCACCCTGGACCATAAAACTGTGGACAATAGCTCATGAAAACGGCCATAAAACGCGAAAACTACGAGTTTTTAGTCATATCTCTCAAACATGTAACGACTCTTACATGCCATGCAAATCCGCCAGGAACACAAAAAATGCTGGCAATAACTCATCAAAAGGTCCATAAAACACGAAAACGACGAGTTTTTGTTCATAACTCTCAAACATGTATCGAGTCTTAAGTTTGCTGTAAATCGCCTTGGAACCATAAAACTGTGGGTAATAGCTCATGAAAACGCCAATAAAACGCGAAAACTACGAGTTTTGGGTCATATCTCTCAAACATGTATCGGGTCTTATGGGCCACGAAACTTGCCACGGAACCCCAAAAATGTAGGCAATAGCTCATGAAAACGTCGAAAAAACAAGAAAACGACGAGTTTTTGTCATAACTCTCAAACATGTATCAGGTCTTAAGGTTGTTGTAAATTTCCCTAAAACCCCAAAACCGTGAGCAACAACTCATGAAAACGACCATAAAACAAGAAAATGACAAGTTTTTGGTCATAACTCTCAAACATGTAACGGGTCTTACGGGCCATGCAAATCCGCCTGGAACACAAAAACTGTTGGCAATAACTCATCAAAAGGTCCATAAAACACGAAAACGACAAGTTTTTGTTCATAACTCTCAAACATTGATCGGGTCTAAAGGTTGTTGTAAATCGCCCTGGACCATAAAACTGTGGACAATAGCTCATGAAAACGGCCATAAAACGCGAAAACTACGAGTTTTAGTCATATCTCTCAAACATGTAACGACTCTTACAGGCCATGCAAATCCGCCAGGAACACAAAAACTGTTGGCAATAACTCATCAAAAGGTCCATAAAACACGAAAACGACGAGTTTTTGTTCATAACTCTCAAACATGTATCGGGTCTTAAGTTTGCTGTAAATCACCTTGGGACCATAAAACTGTGGGTAATAGCTCATGAAAACGGCAATGAAACGCGAAAACTACGAGTTTTGGGTCATATATCTCAAACATGTATCGGGTCTTATGGGCCATGAAACTCGCCATGGAACCCCAAAAATGTGGGTAATAGCTCATGAAAACGGCGAGAAAACAAGAAAACGACGAGTTTTTGTCATAACTCTCAAACATGTATCAGGTCTTAAGGTTGTTGTAAATTTCCCTAAAACCCCAAAACTATGAGCAATAGCTCATGAAAACGACCATAAAACAAGAAAATGACAAGTTTTTGGTCATAACCCTCAAACATGTAACGGGTCTTACGGGCCATGCAAATCCACCTCGAACACAAAAACTGTTGGCAATAACTCATCAAAGGTCCATAAAACACGAAAACGACAAGTTTTTGTTCATAACTCTCAAACATGGATCGGGTCTAAAGGTTGCTGTTAATCGCCCTGGACCATAAAAACTGTGGACAATAGCTCATGAAAACGGCCATAAAACGCGAAAACTACGAGTTTTAGTCATATCTCTCAAACATGTAACGGCTCTTACATGCCATGCAAATCCGCCAGGAACACAAAAACTATTGGCAATAACTCATCAAAAGGTCCATAAAACACGTAAACGACGAGTTTTTGTTCATAACTCTCAAACATGTACCGGGTCTTAAGTTTGCTGTAAATCGCCTTGGAACCATAAAACTGTGGGTAATAACTCATGAAAACGGCAATAAAAAGTGAAAACTACGAGTTTTGGGTCATAAATATCAAACATGAATCGGGGCTTATGGGCCATGAAACTCTCCATCGAACCCCAAAAATGTGGGCAATAGGTCATGAAAACAGCTAGAAAACAAGAAAACGACTTGTTTTTGTCATAACTCTCAAACATGTATCAGGTATTAAGGTTGTTGTAAATTTCCCTAAAACCCTAAAACTATGAGCAATAGCTCATGAAAACGACCATAAAACAAGAAAATGAGAAGTTTTTACTCATAACTCTCAAACATGTAACGTGTCTTACGGGCCATGCGAATCCGCCTGGAACACAAAAACTGTTGGCAATAACTCATCAAAAGGTCCATAAAACACGAAAACGACAAGTTTTTGTTCATAACTCTCAAACATGATCGGGTCTAAATGTTGCTGTAAATCGCCCTGGACCATAAAACTGTGGATAATAGCTAAGGAAAACGGCCATAAAACGCGAAAACTGTTTTAGTCATACCTCTCAAACATGTAAGGGGTCTTACATGCCATGCAAATCCGCCAGGAACACAAAAACTGTTGGCAATAACTCATCAAAAGGTCCATAAAACACGAAAACGACGAATTTTTGTTCATAACTCTCAAACATGTATCGGGTCTTAAGTTTGCTGTAAATCGCCTTGGAACCATAAAACTATGGACAATAGCTCATGAAAACGGCAATAAAACGCGAAAACTATGAGTTTTGGGTCATATATCTCAAACATGTATCAGGTCTTATGGGCCATGAAACTCGCCAGGGAACCCCAAAAATGTGGGCAATAGCTCATGAAAACGTCCAGAAAACACGAAAACGACAAGTTTTTGTTCATAACTCTCAAACATGTATCGGGTCTTAAGGTTGCTGTAAATCGCCCAGAAACCATAAAACTGTGGACAATAGCTCATGAAAACGGCCATAAACCGCAAAAACTACGAGTTTTTAGTCATATCTCTTAAACATGTAACGGCTCTTATAGGCCATGCAAATCCGCCAGGAACACAAAAACTGTTGGCAATAACTCATCAAAAGGTCCATAAAACATGAAAACGACGAGATTTTGTTCATAACTCTCAAACATGTATCGGGTCTTAAGTTTGCTGTAAATCGCCTTGGAACCATAAAACTGTGGGCAATAGCTCATGAAAACGGCAATAAAACGCGAAAACTACGAGTTTTGGGAAATGTTAAGAAAATCGGTAATCGTTAACTGCTCGGTTGGCTTGGTAGTAGCGATTAATCGGAATTCGGACGAAAACGACAAGTTTTTGTTCATAACTCTCAAACATTAATCGGGTCTAAAGGTTGCTGTAAATCGCCCTAGACCATAAAACTGTGGACAATAGCTCATGAAAACGGCCATAAAACGTGAAAACTATGTGTTTTAGTCATATCTCTCAAACATGTAACGACTCTTACAGGCCATGCAAATCCGCCAGGAACAGAAAAACTGTTGGCAATAACAATAACTCATCAAAAGGTCCATAAAACACGAAAACGACGAGTTTTTGTTCTTAACTCTCCAACATGTATCGGGTCTTAAGTTTGCTGTAAATCGCCTTGGAACCATAAAACTGTGGGTAATAGCTCATGAAAACGGCAATAAAACGCGAAAACTACGAGTTTTGGGTCATATCTCTCAAACATGTATCGGGTCTTATGGGCCACGAAACTTGCCACGGAACCCCAAAAATGTAGGCAATAGCTCATGAAAACGTCGAAAAAACAAGAAAACGACGAGTTTTTGTCATAACTCTGAAACATGTATCAGGTCTTAAGGTTGTTGTAAATTTCCCTAAAACCCCAAAACCGTGAGCAACAACTCATGAAAACGACTATAAAACAAGAAAATGACAAGTTTTTGGTCATAACTCTCAAACATGTAACGGGTCTTACGGGCCAAGCAAATCCGCCTGGAACACAAAAACTGTTGGCAATAGCTCATGAAAAAGGCCAGAAAACAAGAAAACAACGAGTTTTTGTCATAACTCTCAAACATGTATCAGGTCTTAAGGTTGTTGTAAATTTCCCTAAAACCCCAAAACTATGAGCAATAGCTCATGAAAACGACCATAAAACAAGAAAATGACAAGTTTTTGGTCATAACCCTCAAACATGTAACGGGTGTTACGGGCCATGCAAATGCGCCTCGAACACAAAAACTGTTGGCAATAACTCATCAAAAGGTCCATAAAACATGAAAACGACAACTTTTTGTTCATAACTCTCAAACATGGATCGGGTCAAAAGGTTGCTGTAAATCGCCCTGGACCATAAAACCGTGGACAATAGCTCATGAAAACGGCCATAAGACGCGAAAACTACGAGTTTTTAGTCATATCTCTCAAACATGTAACGACTCTTACAGGCCATGCAAATCCGCCAGGAACACAAAAACTATTGGCAATAAATCATCAAAAGGTCCATAAAACACGAAAACGACGAGTTTTTGTTCATAACTCTCAAACATGTACCGGGTCTTAAGTTTGCTGTAAATCTCCTTGGAACCATAAAACTGTGGGTAATAGCTCATGAAAACGGCAATAAAAAGTGAAAACTACGAGTTTTGGGTCATATTTCTCAAACATGTATCTAGTCTTATGGGCCATGAAACTCTCCATCGAACCCCAAAAATGTGGGCAATAGCTCATGAAAATGGCCAGAAAACAAGAAAACGACGAGTTTTTGTCATAACTCTCAAACATGTATCAGGTATTAAGGTTGTTGTAAATTTCCCTAAAACCCTAAAACTATGAGCAATAGCTCATGAAAACGACCATAAAACAAGAAAATGAGAAGTTTTTACTCATAACTCTCAAACATGTAACGTGTCGTACGGGCCATGCAAATCCGCCTGGAACACAAAAACTGTTGGCAATAACTCATCAAAAGGTCCATAAAACACGAAAACGATAAGTTTTTGTTCATAACTCTCAAACATGGATCGGGTCTAAAGGTTGCTGTAAATCGCCCTGGACCATAAAACTGTGGATAATAGCTAAGGAAAACGGCCATAAAACGCGAAAACTGTTTTAGTCATACCTCTCAAACATGTAAGGGGTCTTACAGGCCATGCAAATCCGCCAGGAACACAAAAACTGTTGGCAATAACTCATCAAAAGGTCCATAAAACACGAAAACGACGAGTTTTTGTTCATAACTCTCAAACATGTATCGGGTCTTAAGATTGCTGTAAATCGCCTTGGAACCATAAAACTATGGACAATAGCTCATGAAAACGGCAATAAAACGCGAAAACTATGAGTTTTGGGTCATATATCTCAAACATGTATCAGGTCTTATGGGCCATGAAACTCACCAGGGAACCCCAAAAATGTGGGCAATAGCTCATGAAAACGTCCAGAAAACACGAAAACGACAAGTTTTTGTTCATAACTCTCAAACATGTATCGGGTCTTAAGGTTGCTGTAAATCGCCCAGAAACCATAAAACTGTGGACAATAGCTCATGAAAACGGTCCTAAACCGCAAAAACTACGAGTTTTTAGTCATATCTGTTAAACATGTAACGGCTCTTACAGGCCATGCAAATCCGCCAGGAACACAAAAACTGTTGGCAATAACTCATCAAAAGGTCCATAAAACATGAAAACGACGAGATTTTGTTCATAACTCTCAAACATGTATCGGGACTTAAGTTTGCTATAAATCGCCTTGGAACCATAAAACTGTGGGCAATAGCTCATGAAAACGGCAATAAAACGCGAAAACTACGAGTTCTGGGAAATGTTAAGAAAATTGGTAATCGTTAACTGCTCGGTTGGCTTGGTAGTAGCGATTAATCGGAATTCGGACGAAAACGAAAAGTTTTTGTTCATAACTCTCAAACATTAATCGGGTCTAAAGGTTGCTGTAAATCGCCCTGGACCATAAAACTGTGGACAATAGCTCATGAAAACGGCCATAAAACGCGAAAACTATGTGTTTTAGTCATATCTCTCAAACATGTAACGACTCTTACAGGCCATGCAAATCCGCCAGGAACACAAAAACTGTTGGCAATAACTATAACTCATCAAAAGGTCCATAAAACATGAAAACGACGAGTTTTTGTTCTTAACTCTCAAACATGTATCGGGTCTTAAGTTTGCTGTAAATCGCCTTGGAACCATAAAACTGTGGGTAATAGCTCATGAAAACGGCAATAAAACGAGAAAACTACGAGTTTTGGGTCATATCTCTCAAACATGTATCGGGTCTTATGGGCCACGAAACTTGCCACGGAACCCCAAAAATGTAGGCAATAGCTCATGAAAACGTCGAAAAAACAAGAAAACGACGAGTTTTTGTCATAACTCTCAAACATGTATCAGGTCTTAAGGTTGTTGTAAATTTCCCTAAAACCCAAAACCGTGAGCAACAACTCATGAAAACGACCATAAAACAAGAAAATGACAAGTTTTTGGTCATAACTCTCAAACATGTAACGGGTCTTACGGGCCATGCAAATCCGCCTGGAACACAAAAACTGTTGGCAATAACTCATCAAAAGGTCCATAAAACACGAAAACGACAAGTTTTTGTTTTTAACTCTTAAACATGGATCGGATCTAAAGGTTGTTGTTAATCGCCCTGGACCATAAAACTGTGGACAATAGCTCATGAAAACGGCCCTAAAACGCGAAAACTACGAGTTTTAGTCATATCTCTCAAACATGTAACGGCTCTTACAGGCCATGCAAATCCGCCAGGAACACAAAAACTGTTGGCAATAACTCATCAAAAGGTCCATAAAACACGAAAACGACGAGTTTTTGTTCATAACTCTCAAACATGTATCGGGTCTTAAGTTTGCTGTAAATCGCCTTGGAACCATAAAACTGTGGGTAATAGCTCATGAAAACGGCAATAAAACGCGAAAACTACGAGTTTTGGGTCATATATCTCAAACATGTATCGGGTCTTATGGGCCACGAAACTCGCCATGGAACCCCAAAAATGTGGGCAATAGCTCATGAAAAAGGCAAGAAAACAAGAAAACAACGAGTTTTTGTCATAACTCTCAAACATGTATCAGGTCTTAAGGTTGTTGTAAATTTCCCTAAAACCCCAAAACTATGAGCAATAGCTCATGAAAACTACCATAAAACAAGAATATGACAAGTTTTTGGTCATAACCCTCAAACATGTAACGGGTGTTACGGGCCATGCAAATGCGCCTCGAACACAAAAACTGTTGGCAATAACTCATCAAAAGGTCCATAAAACATGAAAACGACAAGTTTTTGTTCATAACTCTCAAACATGGATCGGGTCAAAGGTTGTGTAAATCGCCCTGGACCATAAAACTGTGGACAATAGCTCATGAAAACGGCCATAAGACGCGAAAACTACGAGTTTTTAGTCATATCTCTCAAACATGTAACGACTCTTACAGGCCATGCAAATCCGCCAGGAACACAAAAACTATTGGCAATAACTCATCAAAAGGTCCATAAAACAAGAAAACGACGAGTTTTTGTTCATAACTCTCAAACATGTACCGGGTCTTAAGTTTGCTATAAATCTCCTTGGAACCATAAAACTGTGGGTAATAGCTCATGAAAACGGCAATAAAAAGTGAAAACTACGAGTTTTGGGTCATATTTCTCAAACATGTATCGGGTCTTATGGGCCATGAAACTCTCCATCGAACCCCAAAAATGTGGGCAATAGCTCATGAAAATGGCCAGAAAACAAGAAAACGACGAGTTTTTGTCATAACTCT
The DNA here is from genome assembly GCA_910589765.1 of Avena atlantica. Taxonomy (NCBI): domain Eukaryota; kingdom Viridiplantae; phylum Streptophyta; class Magnoliopsida; order Poales; family Poaceae; genus Avena; species Avena atlantica. Next base: position 37,329 of record CAJUWN010000680.1, read on the forward strand.
CAAACATGTATCAGGTATTAAGGTTGTTGTAAATTTCCCTAAAACCCTAAAACTATGAGCAATAGCTCATGAAAACGACCATAAAACAAGAAAATGAGAAGTTTTTACTCATAACTCTCAAACATGTAACGTGTCGTACGGGCATGCAAATCCGCCTGGAACACAAAAACTGTTGGCAATAACTCATCAAAAGGTCCATAAAACACGAAAACGACAAGTTTTTGTTCATAACCCTCAAACATGGATCGGGTCTAAAGGTTGCTGTAAATTGCCCTGGACCATAAAACTGTGGATAATAGCTAAGGAAAATGGCCATAAAACGCGAAAACTGTTTTAGTCATACCTCTCAAACATGTAAGGGGTCTTACAGGCCATGCAAATCCGCCAGGAACACAAAAACTGTTGGCAATAACTCATCAAAAGGTCCATAAAACACGAAAACGACGAGTTTTTGTTCATAACTCTCAAACATGTATCGGGTCTTAAGATTGCTGTAAATCGCCTTGGAACCATAAAACTATGGACAATAGCTCATGAAAACGGCAATAAAACGCGAAAACTATGAGTTTTGGGTCATATATCTCAAACATGTATCAGGTCTTATGGGCCATGAAATTCACCAGGGAACCCCAAAAATGTGGGCAATAACTCATGAAAACGTCCAGAAAACACGAAAACGACAAGTTTTTGTTCATAACTCTCAAACATGTATCGGGTCTTAAGGTTGCTGTAAATCGCCCAGAAACCATAAAACTGTGGACAATAGCTCATGAAAACGGCCATAAACCGCAAAAACTACGAGTTTTTAGTCATATCTGTTAAACATGTAACGGCTCTTACAGGCCATGCAAATGCGTCAGGAACACAAAAACTGTTGGCAATAACTCATCAAAAGGTCCATAAAACATGAAAACGACGAGATTTTGTTCATAACTCTCAAACATGTATCGGGACTTAAGTTTGCTGTAAATCGCCTTGGAACCATAAAACTGTGGGCAATAGCTCATGAAAACGGCAATAAAACGCGAAAACTACGAGTTTTGGGAAATGTTAAGAAAATTAGTAATCGTTAACTGCTCGGTTGGCTTGCTAGTAGCGATTAATCGGAATTCGGACGAAAACGAAAAGTTTTTGTTCATAACTCTCAAACATTAATCGGGTCTAAAGGTTGCTGTAAATCTCTCTGGACCATAAAACTGTGGACAATGGCTCATGAAAACGGCCATAAAACGCGAAAACTATGTGTTCTAGTCATATCTCTCAAACATGTAACGACTCTTACAGGCCATGCAAATCCGCCAGGAACACAAAAACTGTTGGCAATAACTATAACTCATCAAAAGGTCCATAAAACACGAAAACGACGAGTTTTTGTTCTTAACTCTCAAACATGTATCGGGTCTTAAGTTTGCTGTAAATCACCTTGGAACCATAAAACTGTGGACAATAGCTCATGAAAACGGCAATAAAACGCGAAAACTACGAGTTTTGGGTCATATATCTCAAACATGTATCGGGTCTTATGGGCCATGAAACTCGCCATGGAACCCGAAAAATGTGGGCAATAGCTCATGAAAACGGCCAGAAAACAAGAAAGCGACGAGTTTTTGTCATAACTCTCAAACATGTATCAGGTCTTAAGGTTGTTGTAAATTTCCCTAAAACCCCAAAACTATGAGCAATAGCTCATGAGAACGACCATAAAACAAGAAAATGACAAGTTTTTGGTCATAACCCTCAAACATGTAACGGTTCTTACGGGCCATGCAAATCCGCCTCGAACACAAAAACCGTTGGCAATAACTCATCAAAGGTCCATAAAACACGAAAACGACAAGTTTTTGTTCATAACTCTCAAACATGGATCGGGTCTAAAGGTTGCTGTAAATCGCCCCCGACCATAAAACTGTGGACAATAGCTCATGAAAACGGCCATAAAACGTGAAATATACGAGTTTTTAGTCATATCTCTCAAACATGTAACGAATCTTACAGGCCATGCAAATCCGCCAGGAACACAAAAACTATTGGCAATAACTCATCAAAAGGTCCATAAAACACGAAAACGACGAGTTTTTGTTCATAACTCTCAAACATGTATCGGGTCTTAAGATTGCTGTAAATCGCCTTGGAACCATAAAACTATGGACAATAGCTCATGAAAACGGCAATAAAACGCGAAAACTATGAGTTTTGGGTCATATATCTCAAACATGTATCAGGTCTTATGGGCCATGAAACTCACCAGGGAACCCCAAAAATGTGGGCAATAGCTCATGAAAACGTCCAGAAAACACGAAAACGACAAGTTTTTGTTCATAACTCTCAAACATGTATCGGGTCTTAAGGTTGCTGTAAATCGCCCAGAAACCATAAAACTGTGGACAATAGCTCATGAAAACGGTCCTAAACCGCAAAAACTACGAGTTTTTAGTCATATCTGTTAAACATGTAACGGCTCTTACAGGCCATGCAAATCCGCCAGGAACACAAAAACTGTTGGCAATAACTCATCAAAAGGTCCATAAAACATGAAAACGACGAGATTTTGTTCATAACTCTCAAACATGTATCGGGACTTAAGTTTGCTGTAAATCGCCTTGGAACCATAAAACTATGGGCAATAGCTCATGAAAACGGCAATAAAACGCGAAAACTACGAGTTTTGGGAAATGTTAAGAAAATTGGTAATCGTTAACTGCTCGGTTGGCTTGGTAGTAGCGATTAATCGGAATTCGGACGAAAACGAAAAGTTTTTGTTCATAACTCTCAAACATTAATCGGGTCTAAAGGTTGCTGTAAATCGCCCTGGACCATAAAACTGTGGACAATAGCTCATGAAAACGGCCATAAAACGCGAAAACTATGTGTTTTAGTCATATCTCTCAAACATGTAACGACTCTTACAGGCCATGCAAATCCGCCAGGAACACAAAAACTGTTGGCAATAACTATAACTCATCAAAAGGTCCATAAAACATGAAAACGACGAGTTTTTGTTCTTAACTCTCAAACATGTATCGGGTCTTAAGTTTGCTGTAAATCGCCTTGGAACCATAAAACTGTGGGTAATAGCTCATGAAAACGGCAATAAAACGAGAAAACTACGAGTTTTGGGTCATATCTCTCAAACATGTATCGGGTCTTATGGGCCACGAAACTTGCCACGGAACCCAAAAATGTAGGCAATAGCTCATGAAAACGTCGAAAAAACAAGAAAACGACGAGTTTTTGTCATAACTCTCAAACATGTATCAGGTCTTAAGGTTGTTGTAAATTTCCCTAAAACCCAAAACCGTGAGCAACAACTCATGAAAACGACCATAAAACAAGAAAATGACAAGTTTTTGGTCATAACTCTCAAACATGTAACGGGTCTTACGGGCCATGCAAATCCGCCTGGAACACAAAAACTGTTGGCAATAACTCATCAAAAGGTCCATAAAACACGAAAACGACAAGTTTTTGTTCATAACTCTCAAACATGGATCGGATCTAAAGGTTGTTGTTAATCGCCCTGGACCATAAAACTGTGGACAATAGCTCATGAAAACGGCCCTAAAACGCGAAAACTACGAGTTTTAGTCATATCTCTCAAACATGTAACGGCTCTTACAGGCCATGCAAATCCGCCAGGAACACAAAACCTGTTGGCAATAACTCATCAAAAGGTCCAGAAAACACGAAAACGATGAGTTTTTGTTCTTAACTCTCAAACATGTATCGGGTCTTAAGTTTGCTGTAAATCGCCTTGGAACCATAAAACTGTGGGTAATAGCTCATGAAAACGGCAATAAAACACGAAAACTACGAGTTTTGGGTCATATATCTCAAACATGTATCGGGTCTTATGGGCCACGAAACTCGCCATGGAACCCCAAAAATGTGGGCAATAGCTCATGAAAAAGGCAAGAAAACAAGAAAACAACGAGTTTTTGTCATAACTCTCAAACATGTATCAGGTCTTAAGGTTGTTGTAAATTTCCCTAAAACCCCAAAACTATGAGCAATAGCTCATGAAAACTACCATAAAACAAGAATATGACAAGTTTTTGGTCATAACCCTCAAACATGTAACGGGTGTTACGGGCCATGCAAATGCGCCTCGAACACAAAAACTGTTGGCAATAACTCATCAAAAGGTCCATAAAACATGAAAACGACAAGTTTTTGTTCATAACTCTCAAACATGGATCGGGTCAAAAGGTTGCTGTAAATCGCCCTGGACCATAAAACTGTGGACAATAGCTCATGAAAACGGCCATAAGACGCGAAAACTACGAGTTTTTAGTCATATCTCTCAAACATGTAACGACTCTTACAGGCCATGCAAATCCGCCAGGAACACAAAAACTATTGGCAATAACTCATCAAAAGGTCCATAAAACAAGAAAACGACGAGTTTTTGTTCATAACTCTCAAACATGTACCGGGTCTTAAGTTTGCTATAAATCTCCTTGGAACCATAAAACTGTGGGTAATAGCTCATGAAAACGGCAATAAAAAGTGAAAACTACGAGTTTTGGGTCATATTTCTCAAACATGTATCGGGTCTTATGGGCCATGAAACTCTCCATCGAACCCCAAAAATGTGGGCAATAGCTCATGAAAATGGCCAGAAAACAAGAAAACGACGAGTTTTTGTCATAACTCTCAAACATGTATCAGGTATTAAGGTTGTTGTAAATTTCCCTAAAACCCTAAAACTATGAGCAATAGCTCATGAAAACGACCATAAAACAAGAAAATGAGAAGTTTTTACTCATAACTCTCAAACATGTAACGTGTCGTACGGGCCATGCAAATCCGCCTGGAACACAAAAACTGTTGGCAATAACTCATCAAAAGGTCCATAAAACACGAAAACGACAAGTTTTTGTTCATAACTCTCAAACATGGATCGGGTCTAAAGGTTGCTGTAAATTGCCCTGGACCATAAAACTGTGGATAATAGCTAAGGAAAACGGCCATAAAACGCGAAAACTGTTTTAGTCATACCTCTCAAACATGTAAGGGGTCTTACAGGCCATGCAAATCCGCCAGGAACACAAAAACTGTTGGCAATAACTCATCAAAAGGTCCATAAAACACGAAAACGACGAGTTTTTGTTCATAACTCTCAAACATGTATCGGGTCTTAAGATTGCTGTAAATCGCCTTGGAACCATAAAACTATGGACAATAGCTCATGAAAACGGCAATAAAACGCGAAAACTATGAGTTTTGGGTCATATATCTCAAACATGTATCAGGTCTTATGGGCCATGAAATTCACCAGGGAACCCCAAAAATGTGGGCAATAACTCATGAAAACGTCGAGAAAACACGAAAACGACAAGTTTTTGTTCATAACTCTCAAACATGTATCGGGTCTTAAGGTTGCTGTAAATCGCCCAGAAACCATAAAACTGTGGACAATAGCTCATGAAAACGGCCATAAACCGCAAAAACTACGAGTTTTTAGTCATATCTGTTAAACATGTAACGGCTCTTACAGGCCATGCAAATGCGCCAGGAACACAAAAACTGTTGGCAATAACTCATCAAAAGGTCCATAAAACATGAAAACGACGAGATTTTGTTCATAACTCTCAAACATGTATCGGGACTTAAGTTTGCTGTAAATCGCCTTGGAACCATAAAACTGTGGGCAATAGCTCATGAAAACGGCAATAAAACGCGAAAACTACGAGTTTTGGGAAATGTTAAGAAAATTAGTAATCGTTAACTGCTCGGTTGGCTTGCTAGTAGCGATTAATCGGAATTCGGACGAAAACGAAAAGTTTTTGTTCATAACTCTCAAACATTAATCGGGTCTAAAGGTTGCTGTAAATCTCTCTGGACCATAAAACTGTGGACAATAGCTCATGAAAACGGCCATAAAACGCGAAAACTATGTGTTTTAGTCATATCTCTCAAACATGTAACGACTCTTACAGGCCATGCAAATCCGCCAGGAACACAAAAACTGTTGGCAATAACTATAACTCATCAAAAGGTCCATAAAACACGAAAACGACGAGTTTTTGTTCTTAACTCTCAAACATGTATCGGGTCTTAAGTTTGCTGTAAATCGCCTTGGAACCATAAAACGGTGGGTAATAGCTCATGAAAACGGCAATAAAAAGTGAAAACTACGAGTTTTGGGTCATATATCTCAAACACGTATCGGGTCTTATGGGCAATAGCTCATGAAAACGGCCAGAAAACAAGAAAACGACGAGTTTTTGTCATAACTCTCAAACATGTATCAGGTATTAAGGTTGTTGTAAATTTCCCTAAAACCCTAAAACTATGAGCAATAGCTCATGAAAACGACCATAAAACAAGAAAATGACAAGTTTTTACTCATAACTCTCAAACATGTAACGTGTCTTACGGGCCATGCAAATCCGCCTGGAACACAAAAACTGTTGGCAATAACTCATCAAAAGGTCCATAAAACACGAAAACGACAAGTTTTTGTTCATAACTCTCAAACATGGATCGGGTCTAAAGGTTGCTGTAAATCGCCCTGGACCATAAAACTGTGGATAATAGCTAAGGAAAACGGCCATAAAACGTGAAAACTATTTTAGTCATACCTCTCAAACATGTAAGGGGTCTTACAGGCCATGCAAATCCGCCAGGAACACAAAAACTGTTGGCAATAACTCATCAAAAGGTCCATAAAACACGAAAACGACGAGTTTTTGTTCATAACTCTCAAACATGTATCGGGTCTTAAGATTGCTGTAAATCGCCTTGGAACCATAAAACTATGGACAATAGCTCATGAAAACGGCAATAAAACGCGAAAACTATGAGTTTTGGGTCATATATCTCAAACATGTATCAGGTCTTATGGGCCATGAAACTCACCAGGGAACCCCAAAAATGTGGGCAATAGCTCATGAAAACGTCCAGAAAACACGAAAACGACAAGTTTTTGTTCATAACTCTCAAACATGTATCGGGTCTTAAGGTTGCTGTAAATCGCCCAGAAACCATAAAACTGTGGACAATAGCTCATGAAAACGGTCCTAAACCGCAAAAACTACGAGTTTTTAGTCATATCTGTTAAACATGTAACGGCTCTTACAGGCCATGCAAATCCGCCAGGAACACAAAAACTGTTGGCAATAACTCATCAAAAGGTCCATAAAACATGAAAACGACGAGATTTTGTTCATAACTCTCAAACATGTATCGGGACTTAAGTTTGCTGTAAATCGCCTTGGAACCATAAAACTGTGGGCAATAGCTCATGAAAACGGCAATAAAACGCGAAAACTACGAGTTTTGGGAAATGTTAAGAAAATTGGTAATCGTTAACTGCTCGGTTGGCTTGGTAGTAGCGATTAATCGGAATTCGGACGAAAACGAAAAGTTTTTGTTCATAACTCTCAAACATTAATCGGGTCTAAAGGTTGCTGTAAATCGCCCTGGACCATAAAACTGTGGACAATAGCTCATGAAAACGGCCATAAAACGCGAAAACTATGTGTTTTAGTCATATCTCTCAAACATGTAACGACTCTTACAGGCCATGCAAATCCGCCAGGAACACAAAAACTGTTGGCAATAACTATAACTCATCACAAGGTCCATAAAACATGAAAACGACGAGTTTTTGTTCTTAACTCTCAAACATGTATCGGGTCTTAAGTTTGCTGTAAATCGCCTTGGAACCATAAAACTGTGGGTAATAGCTCATGAAAACGGCAATAAAACGAGAAAACTACGAGTTTTGGGTCATATCTCTCAAACATGTATCGGGTCTTATGGGCCACGAAACTTGCCACGGAACCCCAAAAATGTAGGCAATAGCTCATGAAAACGTCGAAAAAACAAGAAAACGACGAGTTTTTGTCATAACTCTCAAACATGTATCAGGTCTTAAGGTTGTTGTAAATTTCCCTAAAACCCAAAACCGTGAGCAACAACTCATGAAAACGACCATAAAACAAGAAAATGACAAGTTTTTGGTCATAACTCTCAAACATGTAACGGGTCTTACGGGCCATGCAAATCCGCCTGGAACACAAAAACTGTTGGCAATAACTCATCAAAAGGTCCATAAAACACGAAAACGACAAGTTTTTGTTCATAACTCTCAAACATGGATCAGATCTAAAGGTTGTTGTTAATCGCCCTGGACCATAAAACTGTGGACAATAGCTCATGAAAACGGCCCTAAAACGCGAAAACTACGAGTTTTAGTCATATCTCTCAAACATGTAACGGCTCTTACAGGCCATGCAAATCCGCCAGGAACACAAAAACTGTTGGCAATAACTCATCAAAAGGTCCATAAAACACGAAAACGACGAGTTTTTGTTCATAACTCTCAAACATGTATCGGGTCTTAAGTTTGCTGTAAATCGCCTTGGAACCATAAAACTGTGGGTAATAGCTCATGAAAACGGCAATAAAAAGTGAAAACTACGAGTTTTGGGTCATATTTCTCAAACATGTATCGGGTCTTATGGGCCATGAAACTCTCCATCGAACCCCAAAAATGTGGGCAATAGCTCATGAAAATGGCCAGAAAACAAGAAAACGACGAGTTTTTGTCATAACTCTCAAACATGTATCAGGTATTAAGGTTGTTGTAAATTTCCCTAAAACCCTAAAACTATGAGCAATAGCTCATGAAAACGACCATAAAACAAGAAAATGAGAAGTTTTTACTCATAACTCTCAAACATGTAACGTGTCGTACGGGCCATGCAAATCCGCCTGGAACACAAAAACTGTTGGCAATAACTCATCAAAAGGTCCATAAAACACGAAAACGACAAGTTTTTGTTCATAACTCTCAAACATGGATCGGGTCTAAAGGTTGCTGTAAATTGCCCTGGACCATAAAACTGTGGATAATAGCTAAGGAAAACGGCCATAAAACGCGAAAACTGTTTTAGTCATACCTCTCAAACATGTAAGGGGTCTTACAGGCCATGCAAATCCGCCAGGAACACAAAAACTGTTGGCAATAACTCATCAAAAGGTCCATAAAACACGAAAACGACGAGTTTTTGTTCATAACTCTCAAACATGTATCGGGTCTTAAGATTGCTGTAAATCGCCTTGGAACCATAAAACTATGGACAATAGCTCATGAAAACGGCAATAAAACGCGAAAACTATGAGTTTTGGGTCATATATCTCAAACATGTATCAGGTCTTATGGGCCATGAAATTCACCAGGGAACCCCAAAAATGTGGGCAATAACTCATGAAAACGTCGAGAAAACACGAAAACGACAAGTTTTTGTTCATAACTCTCAAACATGTATCGGGTCTTAAGGTTGCTGTAAATCGCCCAGAAACCATAAAACTGTGGACAATAGCTCATGAAAACGGCCATAAACCGCAAAAACTACGAGTTTTTAGTCATATCTTTAAACATGTAACGGCTCTTACAGGCCATGCAAATGCGCCAGGAACACAAAAACTGTTGGCAATAACTCATCAAAAGGTCCATAAAACATGAAAACGACGAGATTTTGTTCATAACTCTCAAACATGTATCGGGACTTAAGTTTGCTGTAAATCGCCTTGGAACCATAAAACTGTGGGCAATAGCTCATGAAAACGGCAATAAAACGCGAAAACAACGAGTTTTGGGAAATGTTAAGAAAATTAGTAATCGTTAACTGCTCGGTTGGCTTGCTAGTAGCGATTAATCGGAATTCGGACGAAAACGAAAAGTTTTTGTTCATAACTCTCAAACATTAATCGGGTCTAAAGGTTGCTGTAAATCTCTCTGGACCATAAAACTGTGGACAATAGCTCATGAAAACGGCCATAAAACGCGAAAACTATGTGTTTTAGTCATATCTCTCAAACATGTAACGACTCTTATAGGCCATGCAAATCCGCCAGGAACACAAAAACTGTTGGCAATAACTATAACTCATCAAAAGGTCCATAAAACACGAAAACGACGAGTTTTTGTTCTTAACTCTCAAACATGTATCGGGTCTTAAGTTTGCTGTAAATCGCCTTGGAACCATAAAACTGTGGGTAATAGCTCATGAAAACGGCAATAAAAAGTGAAAACTACGAGTTTTGGGTCATATATCTCAAACACGTATCGGGTCTTATGGGCCATGAAACTCTCCATCGAACCCCAAAAATGTGGGCAATAGCTCATGAAAACGGCCAGAAAACAAGAAAACGACGAGTTTTTGTCATAACTCTCAAACATGTATCAGGTATTAAGGTTGTTGTAAATTTCCCTAAAACCCCAAAACCGTGAGCAACAACTCATGAAAACGACTATAAAACAAGAAAATGACAAGTTTTTGGTCATAACTCTCAAACATGTAACGGGTCTTACGGGCCATGCAAATCCGCCTGGAACACAAAAACTGTTGGCAATAACTCATCAAAAGGTCCATAAAACACGAAAACGACAAGTTTTTGTTCATAACTCTCAAACATGGATCGGATCTAAAGGTTGTTGTTAATCGCCCTGGACCATAAAACTATGGACAATAGCTCATGAAAACGGCCCTAAAACGCGAAAACTACGAGTTTTAGTCATATCTCTCAAACATGTAACGGCTCTTACAGGCCATGCAAATCCGCCAGGAACACAAAAACTGTTGGCAATAACTCATCAAAAGGTCCATAAAACACGAAAACGACGAGTTTTTGTTCATAACTCTCAAACATGTATCGGGTCTTAAGTTTGCTGTAAATCGCCTTGGAACCATAAAACTGTGGGTAATAGCTCATGAAAACGGCAATAAAACGCGAAAACTACGAGTTTTGGGTCATATATCTCAAAAATGTATCGGGTCTTATGGGCCACGAAACTCGCCATGGAACCCCAAAAATGTGGACAATAGCTCATGAAAAAGGCCAGAAAACAAGAAAGCAACGAGTTTTTGTCATAACTCTCAAACATGTATCAGGTCTTAAGGTTGTTGTAAATTTCCCTAAAACCCCAAAACGATGAGCAATAGCTCATGAAAACGACCATAAAACAAGAAAATGACAAGTTTTTGGTCATAACCCTCAAACATGTAACGGGTGTTACGGGCCATGCAAATCCGCCTCGAACACAAAAATTGTTGGCAATAACTCATCAAAAGGTCCATAAAACACGAAAACGACAAGTTTTTGTTCATAACTCTCAAACATGGATCGGGTCTAAAGGTTGCTGTAAATCGCCCTGGACCATAAAACTGTGGACAATAGCTCATGAAAACGGCCATAAAACGCGAACACTACGAGTTTTTAGTCATATCTCTCAAACATGTAACGACTCTTACAGGCCATGCAAATCCGCCAGGAACACAAAAACTATTGGCAATAAATCATCAAAAGGTCCATAAAACACGAAAACGAAGAGTTTTTGTTCATAACTCTCAAAGATCTACCGGGTCTTAAGTTTGCTATAAATCGCCTTGGAACCATAAAACTGTGGGTAATAGCTCATGAAAACGGCAATAAAAAGTGAAAACTACGAGTTTTGGGTCATATTTCTCAAACATGTATCGGGTGTTATGGGCCATGAAACTCTCCATCGAACCCCAAAAATGTGGGCAATAGCTCATGAAAACGGCCAGAAAACAAGAAAATGACGAGTTTTTGTCATAACTCTCAAACGTGTATCAGGTATTAAGGTTGTTGTAAATTTCCCTAAAACCCTAAAACTATGAGCAATAGCTCATGAAAACGACCATAAAACAAGAAAATGAGAAGTTTTTACTCATATCTCTCAAACATGTAACGACTCTTACAGGCCATGCAAATCCGCCAGGAACAGAAAACTGTTGGCAATAACAATAACTCATCAAAAGGTCCATAAAACACGAAAACGACGAGTTTTTGTTCTTAACTCTCAAACATGTATCGGGTCTTAAGTTTGCTGTAAATCGCCTTGGAACCATAAAACTGTGGGTAATAGCTCATGAAAACGGCAATAAAACGCGAAAACTACGAGTTTTGGGTCATATCTCTCAAACATGTATCGGGTCTTATGGGCCATGCAAAACTTGCCAGGAACCCAAAATGTAGGCAATAGCTCATGAAAACGTCGAAAAAACAAGAAAACGACGAGTTTTTGTCATAACTCTCAAACATGTATCAGGTCTTAAGGTTGTTGTAAATTTCCCTAAAACCATAAAACCGTGGAGCAATAACTCATGAAAACGACTATAAAACAAGAAAATGACAAGTTTTTGGTCATAACTCTCAAACATGTAACGGGTCTTACGGGCCATGCAAATCCGCCTCGAACACAAAAACTGTTGGCAATAGCTCATGAAAAAGGACAGAAAACAAGAAAACAACGAGTTTTTGTCATAACTCTCAAACATGTATCAGGTCTTAAGGTTGTTGTAAATTTCCCTAAAACCCTAAAACTATGAGCAATAGCTCATGAAAACGACCATAAAACAAGAAAATGACAAGTTTTTGGTCATAACCCTCAAACATGTAACGGGTGTTACGGGCCATGCAAATCCGCCTCGAACACAAAAACTGTTGGCAATAACTCATCAAAAGGTCCATAAAACATGAAAACGACAAGTTTTTGTTCATAACTCTCAAACATGGATCGGGTCAAAAGGTTGCTGTAAATCGCCCTGGACCATAAAACTGTGGACAATAGCTCATGAAAACGGCCATAAGACGCGAAAAATACGAGTTTTTAGTCAAATCTCTCAAATATGTAACGACTCTTACAGGCCATGCAAATCCGCCAGGAACACAAAAACTATTGGCAATAACTCATCAAAAGGTCCATAAAACATGAAAACGACGAGATTTTGTTCATAACTCTCAAACATGTATCGGCTCTTAAGTTTGCTGTAAATTGCCTTGGAACCATAAAACTGTGGGCAATAGCTCATGAAAACGGCAATAAAATGCGAAAACTACGAGTTTTGGGAAATGTTAAAAATCGGTCTTATGGTTAACTGCTCGGTTGCTTGTGCTAGTAGCGATTAATCGGAAAACGGACGAAAACGAAAAGTTTTTGTTCATAACTCTCAAACATTAATCGGGTCTAAAGGTTGCTGTAAATCGCTCTGGACCATAAAACTGTGGACAATAGCTCATGAAAACGGCCATAAAACGCGAAAACTATGTGTTTTAGTCATATCTCTCAAACATGTAACGACTCTTACAGGCCATGCAAATCCGCCAGGAACACAAAAACTATTGGCAATAACTATAACTCATCAAAAGGTCCATAAAACACGAAAACGACGAGTTTTTGTTCTTAACTCTCAAACATGTATCGGGTCTTAAGTTTGCTGTAAATCGCCTTGGAACCATAAAACTGTGGGTAATAGCTCATGAAAACGGCAATAAAACGCGAAAACTACGAGTTTTGGGTCATATCTCTCAAACATGTATCGGGTCTTATGGGCCACGAAACTTGCCACGGAACACCAAAAATGTAGGCAATAGCTCATGAAAACGTCGAAAAAACAAGAAAACGACGAGTTTTTGTCATAACTCTGAAACATGTATCAGGTCTTAAGGTTGTTGTAAATTTCCCTAAAACCCAAAACCGTGAGCAACAGCTCATGAAAACGACATAAAACAGAAAATGACAAGTTTTTGGTCATAACTCTCAAACATGTAACGGTCTTACGGGCCAGCAAATCCGCCTGGAACACAAAAACTGTTGGCAATAGCTCATGAAAAGGCCAGAAAACAAGAAAACAACGAGTTTTTGTCATAACTCTCAAACATGTATCAGGTCTTAAGGTTGTGTAAATTTCCCTAAAACCCCAAAACTATGAGCAATAGCTCATGAAAACGACCATAAAACAAGAAAATGACAAGTTTTGGTCATAACCCTCAAACATGTAACGGGTGTTACGGGCCATGCAAATCCGCCTCGAACACAAAAACTGTTGGCAATAACTCATCAAAAGGTCCATAAAACATGAAAACGACAAGTTTTTGTTCATAACTCTCAAACATGGATCGGGTAAAGGTTGCTGTAAATCGCCCTGGACCATAAAACTGTGGACAATAGCTCATGAAAACGGCCATAAGAACGCGAAAATACGAGTTTTTAGTCAAATCTCTCAAAATGTAACGACTCTTACAGGCCATGCAAATCCGCCAGGAACACAAAAACTATTGGCAATAACTCATCAAAGGTCCATAAAACATGAAACGACGAGATTTTGTTCATAACTCTCAAACATGTATCGGCTCTTAAGTTTGCTGTAAATTGCCTTGGAACCATAAAACTGTGGGCAATAGCTCATGAAAACGGCAATAAAACGCGAAAACTACGAGTTTTGGGAAATGTTAAGAAATCGTAATCGTAACTGCTCGTTTGGCTTGCCAGTAGCGATAAATCGGAATTCGGACGAAAAACGAAAAGTTTTTGTTCATAACTCTCAAACATTAATCGGGTCTAAAGGTTGCTGTAAATCGCTCTGGACCATAAAACTGTGGACAATAGCTCATGAAAACGGCCATAAAACGCGAAAACTATGTGTTTTAGTCATATCTCTCAACATGTAACGACTCTTACAGGCCATGCAAATCCGCCAGGAACACAAAAAAACTGTGGCAATAACTATAACTCAAAAAGGTCCATAAACACGAAAACAACGAGTTTTTGTTCATAACTCTCAAACATGTATCGGGTCTTAAGTTTGCTGTAAATCGCCTTGGAACCATAAAACTGTGGGTAATAGCTCATGAAAACGGCAATAAAACGCGAAAACTACGAGTTTTGGGTCATATCTCTCAAACATGTATCGGGTCTTATGGGCCACGAAACTTGGCCACGGAACCCCAAAATGTAGGCAATAACTCATGAAAACGTCGAAAAAACAAGAAAACGACGAGTTTTTTGTTCAAACTCTCAAACATGTATCAGGTCTTAAGGTTGTTGTAAATTTCCCTAAAACCCCAAAACCGTGAGCAACAACTCATGAAAACGGACTATAAAACAAGAAAATGACAAGTTTTGGGTCATAACTCTCAAACATGTAACGGGTCTTACGGGCCATGCAAATCCGCCTGGAACCAAAAACTGTGGCAATAGCTCATGAAAAGGCCAGAAAACAAGAAAACACGAGTTTTTGTCATAACTCTCAAACATGTATCAGGTCTTAAGATTGTTGTAAATTTCCCTAAAACCCCAAAACTATGAGCAATAGCTCATGAAAACGACCATAAAACAAGAAAATGACAAGTTTTTGGTCATAACCCTCAAACATGTAATGGGTGTTACGAGCCATGCAAATGCGCCTCGAACACAAAAACTGTTGGCAATAACTCATCAAAAGGTCCATAAAACATGAAAACGACAAGTTTTTTTCATAACTCTCAAACATGGATCGGGTCAAAAGGTTGCTGTAAATCGCCCTGGACCATAAAACTGTGGACAATAGCTCATGAAAACGGCCATAAGACGCGAAAACTACGAGTTTTTAGTCATATCTCTCAAACATGTAATGACTCTTACAGGCCATGCAAATCCGCCAGGAACACAAAAACTATTGGCAATAACTCATCAAAAGGTCCATAAAACACGAAAACGACGAGTTTTTGTTCATAACTCTCAAACATGTACCGGGTCTTAAGTTTGCTGTAATCGCCTTGGAACCATAAAACTGTGGGTAATAGCTCATGAAAACGGCAATAAAAAGTGAAAACTACGAGTTTTGGGTCATATTTCTCAAACATGTATCTAGTCTTATGGGCCATGAAACTCTCCATCGAACCCCAAAAATGTGGCAATAGCTCATGAAAATGGCCTGAAAACAAGAAACGACGAGTTTTTGTCATAACTCTCAAACATGTATCAGGTATTAAGGTTGTTGTAAATTTCCCTAAAACCCTAAACATGAGCAATAGCTCATGAAAACGACCATAAAACAAGAAATGAGAAGTTTTTACTCATAACTCTCAAACATGTAACGTGTCGTACGGGCCATGCAAATCCGCCTGGAACACAAAAACTGTTGGCAATAACTCATCAAAAGGTCCATAAAACACGAAACGACAAGTTTTTGTTCATAACTCTCAAACATGGATCGGGTCTAAAGGTTGCTGTAAATCGCCATGACCATAAAACTGTGGATAATAGCTAGGAAACGGCCATAAAACGCGAAAACTGTTTTAGTCATACCTCTCAAACATGTAAGGGGTCTTACAGGCCATGCAAATCCGCCAGGAACACAAAAACTGTTGGCAATAACTCATCAAAAGGTCCATAAAACACGAAAACGACGAGTTTTTGTTCATAACTCGCAAACATGTATCGGGTCTTAAGATTGCTGTAAATCGCCTTGGAACCATAAAACTATGGACAATAGCTCATGAAAACGGCAATAAACGCGAAAACTATGAGTTTTGGGTCATATATCTCAAACATGTATCAGGTCTTATGGGCCATGAAACTCACCAGGGAACCCCAAAAATGTGGCAATAGCTCATGAAAACGTCTAGAAAACACGAAAACGACAAGTTTTTGGTTCATAACTCTCAAACATTATCGGGTCTTAAGGTTGCTGTAAATCGCCCAGAAACATAAAACTGTGGACAATAGCTCATGAAAACGGTCCTAAACCGCAAAAACTACGAGTTTTTAGTCATATCTGTTAAACATGTAACGGCTCTTACAGGCCATGCAAATCCGCCAGGAACACAAAAACTGTTGGCAATAACTCATCAAAAGGTCCATAAAACATGAAACGACGAGATTTGTTCATAACTCTCAAACATGTATCGGGACTTAAGTTTGCTGTAAATCGCCTTGGAACCATAAAACTGTGGGCATTAGCTCATGAAAACGGCAATAAAACGCGAAAACTACGAGTTTTGGAAATGTTAAGAAAATTGGTAATCGTTAACTGCTCGGTTGGCTTGGGAGTAGCGATTAATCGGAATTCGGACGAAAACGAAATTTTTTGTTCATAACTCTCAAACATTAATCGGGTCTAAAGGTTGCTGTAAATCGCCCTGGGACCATAAAACTGTGGACAATAGCTCATGAAAACGGCCATAAAACGCGAAAACTATGTGTTTTAGTCATATCTCTCAAACATGTAACGACTCTTACAGGCCATGCAAATCCGCCAGGAACACAAAAACTGTGGCAATAACTATAACTCATCAAAAAGGTCCATAAAACATGATCGACGAGTTTTTTGTTCTTAACTCTCAAACATGTATCGGGTCTTAAGTTTGCTGTAAATCGCCTTGGAACCATAAAACTGTGGTAATAGCTCATGAAAACGGCAATAAAACGAGAAAACACGAGTTTTGGTCATATCTCTCAAACATGTATCGGGTCTTTGGGCAGGAAACTTGCCACGGAACCCCAAAATGTAGGCAATAGCTCATGAAAACGTCGAAAAAACAAGAAAACGACGAGTTTTTGGTCATAACTCTGAACATGTATCAGGTCTTAAGGTTGTTGTAAATTTTCCCTAAAACACCAAAACCGTGAGCAACAACTCATGAAAACGACTATAAAAACAAGAAAATGACAAGTTTTTTGTCATAACTCTCAAACATGTAACGGTCTTACGGGCCATGCAAATCCGCCTGGAACACAAAAACTGTTGGCAATAACTCATCAAAAGTCCATAAAAACACGAAAACGACAAGTTTTTGTTCATAACTCTCAAACATGGATAGATCTAAAGGTTGTTGTTAATCGCCCTGGACCATAAAACTCTGGACAATAGCTCATGAAAACGGCCCTAAAACGCGAAAACTACGAGTTTTAGTCATATCTCTCAAACATGTAACGGCTCTTACAGGCCATGCAAATCCGCCAGGAACACAAAAACTTTTGGCAATAACTCATCAAAAGGTCCATAAAACACGAAAACGACGAGTTTTTGTTCATAACTCTCAAACATGTATCGGGTCTTAAGTTTGCTGTAAATCGCCTTGGAACCATAAAACTGTGGGTAATAGCTCATGAAAACGGCAATAAAACGCGAAAACTACGAGTTTTGGGTCATATATCTCAAAAATGTATTGGGTCTTATGGGCCACGAAACTCGCCACGGAACCCCAAAAATGTGGGCTAGCTCATGAAAAAGGCCAGAAACAAGAAAACAACGAGTTTTTGTCATAACTCTCAAACATGTATCAGGTCTTAAGGTTGTTGTAAATTTCCTAAAACCCAAAACGATGAGCAATAGCTCATGAAAGACCATAAAACAAGAAAATGACAAGTTTTTGGTCATAACCCTCAAACATGTAACGGTGTTACGGGCCATGCAAATCCGCCTCGAACACAAAAATGTTGGCAATAACTCATCAAAAGGTCCATAAATCACGAAAACGACAAGTTTTTGTTCATAACTCTCAAACATGGATCGGGTCTAAAGGTTGCTGTAAATCGCCCTGGAACATAAAACTGTGGACAATAGCTCATGAAAACGGC
>CAJUWN010000681.1:0-46982 GCA_910589765.1 Avena atlantica
TCACCAACCTCGATTGGACTTTGCATCACGCATCCATCGTTGAACAAGGCCTTGGGTTCTCGGTTTTCGCCCCCAAGTCGTCAAGACCCTCCTCAAGGTGTTCTTCCCTCTCCGATGTGGATTTGAGGGAGCACGTTGACCGATCCTTCCTGCGAGGATTCTATCGGACCGGTGGCCGCCGTTCGGGAGCAATCGCCTTTGTATCGTGTGAGTTTGCGTGTGTCATCGTGTTCTTCGCGAGTCGGTGTGTGTTCGCTTCCGCTACCTTCTCCCTTTTCCCTCGCTTTCCCATCGATTTGACCACGTAATCCGTGAAGATCGGGCCACCCAAGAGGTTAACCCCTCCATCAATAAGGGTGTTGATGATGCCACGATACCACTAGTGGACCTGATGAATTGTGAGGATATGCATGTTATGGATGACACTTGTGACATTACATATGCTTCACTCATATCCCATGTGATGATTTGCCTTTGCATAATATTGATCATGTGAATTGTTTGATTGCGATATCATTACAATAACATGCCATGCTATGCATTTGTGTGTATCCTCCAATTGCTTTGGACTTGCCTTGTCATGCTAGTCATTCAATTTCTCCCGTTGCTTGCGATAAGATGAATCCTTGCTATTTCACTTGTTTTGCTTGCAACAATATTGATCATATGCGTTATAATGAGATGCCCCCATAGCTTTCTCAATTTTTGATTTGATGATTGCCATGATAAGCATGTTCCCCACTTGCATACTCACCATGCATCTATTCATACTTGAATGACATTAATGGTGATGTGCACAAGAAGAGATATGTCATGATGGATGATGTGTATCTCTATCATGCACACACGTTTTCCTTTTACATATGATGTGTGTAGGTGCCCGCACGAGAATGTCAACTCGGTTGAGCACGAGTTGACAAAAATATCTCTAGAGAGCATCCCACAAGTGAGTCAAGATCGAACCTAGCTCTGATACCTTTTGCATGCTTTGCATCTTTCAGTTGGCAAATAAATTGCTCTTTCTATGGTTTATTGCAAGCATGTTAATGGTATTATCTACCCTTGTGCCATTCATGTTTCTTCGCTTTTAGATAATGATGTTTTGTGTGTTGTAACAAAAAAATTGTTGAACAATTTTTCTCTCTGATGTTTGTGTGCAACCACAATTCCATTAAGAGCATGTATTGTCATGAGAGCTTCCATGAATCGCGTCTTGTTGTTGCAACAAACATAAGGACCACTAGCTCTTTCATTGGTTTGTTTGCAAAACGTGTTGTTTTTGCTTCCGTTTGGGATACTCATATTCCATGATATTTGCTTTTGATGATTTGTGTGTGACATCCAACATGTCGAACAATTTCTCTTTCCAGTGGTTGGTTTGCACACATAATGATGTTGCTTTGGACATTCTTCCTTGCGTGTTTTTGCAGAATTCTCCTATTCTCGCATCAAGGACGTTGATCAAAATTCTAGTCAATTGCCTTGAGTGCCCCACTACTACGTTATATGGAGTTTTTGAGTTTCCACATTTGGATGATGTTCAAACAATTTCCATGCACTTTGACCTTGCATATGCATCCCATTTTCTATACATGCATTTTGCTAATAGTGTTGTGAAAAAGAATGGACATGCCACATTTGACATGCTCCCACTATCATGCACGAAAATATTTGGCTTGGTCTTTGTTGTGTGAAGGCACAAGTGCATACACGTCAACCTCTACCAACCATGTGTTGACAAGAAGAACGCGAGAGAGAGTTACCTATGGCTACCCTTCATCGAGCTATCTCTACAAGCTAAGGTGACTTCCTTCTACTTGAGGACTCATGCTATAATCTTCATGAATTGGCTATGCTTTGAGTGTGCTTCCTTTTGTCGTGAGCTTTGTAGGCTTCATGGAAGGTGAAGGAACATTGAAGTGTTGTCAAGTCAATCTTCCCGAGGACGACAATATGGTGAACCCCAGGATCAAGGATGTCCTTCGACTTCTTCTACTTCGTGATGAACATGGAGAGTTGAGGACGACTCTTTTTGAAGGGGGGAGATGATGCAGCCCGACCTACGGTCGTTACTACATCAAGGTCTCCAACTTACGCCAAGTCGCCATGGACTCCAAAGGTGAATCCGTTCCTCTATGAAAGCTCACTTCCTACCCCATTGAATGGTATGCTACTTCATACTCCGTCACATATGCATGATAGGTTCACACCGACAAGTACGGAGGCAAGGGAGGAATCCCGGAGCATCCAGTCCGACAAGACGGAAACTTGGAAGAGGAGGAGGAAGAAGACAGACCAGCAGCTGCCAGGTCCAAGCGGTACTACCGGTCAGCGGAACCGGTACTACCGGTCAGCGGTACTACCGCCCCTGGTACCGCTCACTACTGACGGCTCCAACTGACGCTCCAGGACCGCAAGCGGTACTACCGGTCCCAGAGCGGTACTACCGGTGATGATCGGTACTACCGGTCCTATGTCCGGTACTACCGGTCATGTCAGTGCCTGTGCGCACTAGTTGGGCCACAGCCCATGTATTCCCCTTTACTTACCTAATCGCCTAGTTTATCCCCAAACTACCCTTGTTTAGTGGTTGGCCTATAAATAGAGCCCCCACCCCTCATGTATCCCAGAGGCATAGATGATAGACTAAAGACAACCCCCTCGTGTGGAATCTCTAGTTTTGCCTCATCCCCTTATCCAAGGGGACCGACTATCGTCACCAACCTCGATTGGACTTTGCATCACGCATCCATCGTTGAACAAGGCCTTGGAGTTCGATGTCTCGTCTCCAAGTTGTCAAGACCCTCCCCAAGGTGTTCTTCCCTCTCCAATGTGGATTTGAGGGAGAACGTTGACCGATCTTTCCTTGCGAGGATTCTATCGGACCGGTGGCCGCCGTTCGGGAGAAATCGGCCTTGTATCGTGTGAGTTTTGCGTGTGTTCATCGTGTTCTTCGCGAGGTGTGTGTTCGCTTCCGCTACCTTCTCCCTTTCCCCTCGCTTTCCCATCGATTTGACCGTGAGATCCGTGAAGATCGGGCCACCCAAGAGGTTAACCCCTCCATCAGTGATGGTTGCGTTGCTCTTGCGGTTGTTGAGGTGTCGCGTTTGGTGGTGGAACTTGATTTTGACGACGAGCTTGGGGAGCCTTCTCGTGTTGTGGCGTGGTTGAGGACGAGGAGGAGGTTGTTGGTCCTCACGACGAGCTTGGGGAGCTTGCTCTTGTTCTTTCGTGGTTGATGCCGATGAGCATTGTCTTGCACCATGTGGCGAGGAAGACGACGAGCCGCATGCGCAAAGGGCTGCTCCCTTTTTTCTTGATGTGGAGGAGGCTCGTCATGATGATCATGTTGTCGACGATGACGTTCATGTCGATAATGACGCCTTGGTGGATCTTCGAGTGCTTCACGCCGACGGCGATCTTGTTCGTCCACTTCGGATGCTTCACTTGTTTGTTGAAAGAACATGTCGATGGCGATGGGCTTGGTGGTCCATGTAAGGTTGCTCTTGTTGAATCACAAGTGCCCTTGGTTGTGGCTGGTTCGCTTCACGTCTTGGAGGTCTTGCGGAGAGGTCACCATCATAGCTTGACGTCGCGGCGTGTCACGGAGAGGGTACCGCTTGAGAAGAGCTCATGGATTGAAGGACGGGTCCATCCCCGGTGCCTTGAAGCGTGACGGTGAGGTGCGCTTGATTCACTTGAGGAGTGTCGTGATGAGCTTGAGTCGTGTGATCGTGGCCTTGCTAGCCCATCAATGAGGCGTTGAAGCTTCTCTTCCGTTGAGGCGAGGGCGCGACCAAGAGCTTCATTTTGATGGCCGAGGTTGTGTTGCATGGCATGCATTTGGCCTTGGAATTCTTCGAAGCGGTTGTCGATGTTCTTAAACTCCACTCGGGCTTCGCTAAATTGTTCATCTTGGCGCCGCTCAAGGGCTTCACAACGGTAGTTGAATTCTCCTCGGACCTTCCAATGATCCCATCTTGTCATGTATTGTGTGTCGTCCTACGGAGGTGGTGGTGGTTGGACGGCTCGTCATTCCTGTCCATGATACAAAGCCGACAAGGGTTGTATATGGAGAAAAAGGGTGCGGGGAGTTAGCCTTTTACCTCACCTTGGAGATTATATCAAACCAATTGCCACACAAAGGAGCGAATAGCTTGCAAAGTGAAATCGCGAAGAAACTCACACACAAATAAGCTACAACTCTCAAAAGCTTTTGGTGGAAGGTTAGGATTGTGGATAGCCAAAGAACCAATCAAATGAAAAGGATAGTCAAAAGTGTAGAAGATCCAAAAAAACTCAAGTCAAAAGGGAATGGTCAACTCAAAAGGTGACGAGAACCTACGACTACGCACACGCGTGGAGAACAATGGGGTTAGCACGACTATGAAAGTGAGCACAAACGGGCCTAACGAAGACTACGCTCGGTTGTCGTGCCAACTCAAGGAGAGACCACAACTCGTTTTCCAAAAGAGGGTAAGGAACGGATTTGTGCACTTGCCTTGGCGCGCTTTTTCTCCTCTCTTTTGCTTACAAGCTTGATACTCTCTTTGTATTGGGAGACTATGTATCTTTCTATTTTTAATTCTTTTTTTCTTTTTCTACCTTTCTATGCTACTATGTTAACTTTTGTAGTTGCCCTCACACTCTCACTTTCCAATGGCAAGTGCACAATTCTTAGACAAACACAAAATGAGTTGCTCTCATAGGATAGGTACACACAAAGGAAGATATGGCTACAAGGGTTGACACAAGTAATACCTTAGTTGTTGATGATGATCTTGTGTCGATGGAGCGGGGAAGAGTTTGGGGTCCTTGGTGTCGAAGAGTGCGCCGATGTTGCGGAAGCTATCTGTTAATTGTTGACACGCACACGGAACAGAAACAACAACCGGACAGATTAGCCAATGCAGAAAAGAGGAAAATTTCAAAACTGGCGTCCAGGGCTGGAGACTCCGGTGCGGGAAATCAGCTCGTGTTCTTGAGCGGAAATTCACGACTAGAGTCCTCAAATCCGCGAAAATTTGGCCAAAGTTGGGCTGGTGAACGCAGGCAAAAGCTGGACCAACACCTTAGACAATATTTGGTCGGATCAAAACCACAAATAACGCTCCAAAACAATAGATCGATCCAAAGGCAAATTGGGGCTATGTTTTGGGAAATTTTCGAATTTATGGTGGATAGAAGAAAAATTGAGGGGAAATTCGTGATCAACCTTGCTCTTGATACCAATATGTTGGGGGTGACCCCTTGGGGTGGCCCGATCTTTCACGAATTCCGGGGAAATTGAGGGGAAAGCGGTGGAAGGGAGAGGGGGGGATGAAATCCACGAACACACACGCGAAGAACTCGATGAACTCACACACACGAAAACACGATACAAACCGATAACTCACGACGGTGGCAACCGGTCCAACATAATCCCTAGGATCGGTGTTGGGGAAGCTCTCTCTCCACGGCCAACAACGGGGGCGAGATGCTTGGTGAGATCTTGACTACTTGGGCACGAGACACCCAGATCCCAAGGACTTGTACTTGAGACTAGGCACGAGATCCAAGAGGACTTGTACAACTTGAACGCACTAGGAAAGATCCAAGAGGTTGTTGGATAGGAGCTCCTTGGTAGGACAAAGTTGATAGATCCTCAAAGGGGTGTCCTCAACTATTATTATCCAAGTCTAGGGTTTACAATAGAGGGGTGGGGCTTTATTATAGGCCAGCCACTTAAACATGGGGTAGTTTAGGAATAAAACTGGAAGTTGGGGAGAAACTGGGGGTTAGATGGGCCAGGCCCAAAAGGCCTTAACATGCCTGGCGTCGATCAGTCCGGAGACTCTGGTTTTGGGTCCGAAGACTCCGGTCAATCTCCGGACCCATGTCCGGAGGGGCCTTCTGGTTGTCCCGGGCTTGGTTCCTGGGGCCGGACCGTAGGATGGTCCGGAGACTCCGGTGTGTACACCGGAGATTCCGGTGTGCAGAGCTCCAGCAGCGGCTTCTCCTGGTCCTTCTTCCTTGGGGGATTGGTATGGTGATGATAGGGCAAAGGTGATATGGGCAAGGATGCGCGAGGGAGGAGCGGGAGGAAGGCGCAAGAGAAGATCATCAAGAAGGAAGGTTCAGTTCGGACAGACAGAAGCCCTGAAATTGAAACGGACGTGGATTCTTCATACGAACTCCAAATCAAGCAAATACGCACTTGTTGGAAAGATCACTCCGAGAGCTTTCCAATGAGTACTTACACGTCCCCAGGGGCGGATAATCCGGCCCCCACAAGGGCAGATAATTCGGCCCTGCTCCAGGAATTCTGCTAAGGACTTCAGGCGCAAGGCTCAGTAAGGGGGCGGATAATCCGCCCCAGGGGAGGATAATCCGGGGGGCGGATAATCTGCCCCTACTTAGGGCGGAAAGTCCGGCCCTAAAAGTTTCCATCAGATCCGGACGGATCTGACTGTATCAGACACGTTTTCGTTTCACGTTTTTTGGACGTTCCGGTGGCCATATAAGCCTGGGAACGCCCTCTAGATTAGGTTAGCTTTTGATTTCAGTTGATTAGCCTAAAACTATCGTGTGTGTTTCTTGGTGAAGCATCCCTCCGGGGACGGCGATGCCGTGTTATCTATCGTATTGATATTGTCGCGGAGGTTCTTGTGTTCATCAAGGATTGTCGTGTTTTGGTTTGACGCGTGGTGATCTTCATCACGTTACTTGCTGGATTCGTTCCTCTTCTACAGGTGACGTCCATTGGCGTTGTTGGAAGGATTACTATCCGGGTGACTCGCTGTGAAAGATCGGGACAAACTAAAGGATCATCCCCTCGATCCGTATCAGGTGGTATCAGATTCCAGTGTTGCTCACGGTGAGATTGGTTGATTGATCTGAAAATCGCGTTGCAAATCAGATCGGGGAGAACTCTGGCTGTGCAGATCGGATCTCAGGATCTGTTCCGTTTCGTGTTGGGGCAGATAATCCGGCCCTAGGGGCGGATAATCTGGCCTGGATATAGCCAATTTCTATTTTGTCTAGTTGGTGATAGAAGTTTCGGTCAAAGATGGATTCTTTTTCTGGTGACTTTTATGGCAAACGGTGTGTTTCTAGAAAGAGATATGGTGATGTGTACGATGACTATCTCGACATCTTGAACGGTGTACTATGTGATGATTCTCAAATCAGGTGGAAACTGGTTCACATGGCAACGTATGATGAATATGAGTTATGGGAGCGTCACATGCAAGATGGTTTTTACAGATGTGATACATATGAGTATTTGGATAATCCTACACGTGTGCTTCTTGCATTGCGACGTGTAGATGAAGAGATAGCTCGTTGGTGGGATAAAGAGATGTGTGAAAAGGACATTATAGATGCAACTTGGAAGGACTTCAATATTTTTTTGCGTGGCTGTTTTATGGCTCCTCGTCGCAAGGTATCTTGTACCAAGCCCTTGAAGACAGTTCCGCAGTCGCCCAGGGTTGCCATTGTGTCTATTCCGTCTTGTTCAAAGGAGGTCGCAGAAGTTGTTCCAGCGCAAACGGTTAGCGTGGCAGTGTCAAAACCTTCTGAGGAGAAGCAATCTGTTGTTGCCGAGGTTGTGGTGTGCACTGAAACTACAGTGGAAGAGGTTGAACCATTGAGTGGGCTAAATATGCAACTCAAGAGAGTACATGATGAGACTTGTATGACAGCGGATAGAGGCCAGCGTTGGAATTTATTCCAGGCGCAGTGCATGATCAAAGTTAAAGCATGCAAGTTGATTATTGATGGAGGAAGTTGTACTAATGGCATTAGCAAGACAATGGTGGCAGCATTGGGGTTGTCCACATGGCATATTCCTGAACCTAAGCATCTACAGTGGTTAAATAGCTGCGGTATGGTGAAGGTAACTCATAAGGTGCGTGTGCCATTTACATTTGGTGATTATGTTGATGAGATTGAGTGCGATGTGTTGCCATTGGAGGTATGTGGGCTGTTACTTGGTCGTCCATGGCAGTATGATCATAATGCGTTACATGCTGGGAGAGCAAATACATATTCTTTTGTGCATGATGGCAAACATCAGACTTTGAAGCCTATGAGAGAGGATCAAATCAAGTCCGATGTGGTGTTGGTGGTTCGCAAGGAGAAGTTGCATAAGGCTAAGCCACAACCAGGGCTAGCTAAGGTGCAACATTAGGAGCATGATGCGAAGAGCGTCAGTAGTGATATTGTTTCACCCATGCCTGTAGATGACAAGCCAATTGTTCTTGTTAGTGACAAGCCGGTTGAAGTCAAGCCTCTTATTGATGAAGGAAAGAATATGTCAGCATGTGTTCCATGTGTTTCACTTCCAGTTCGTGTTGGCATAGGTGTTCAGACCGATGACGATGTTGCTGATCACGTTCGGGGTGCATATGGTGCCGCGGTAGTCAGCCACAGTTTTGTCAGAACACCTCAGAGACGTTTTGTTGGAACAGCAGTGCGTGTGCATAGAGGCAAGGATGGACATGTTCGTCAGTTGTGTGGTCCAGGCATCACTCATCTTATGCAGGTTCGTGCAAAGAAGGTCCATGTTCAGCAGCCACGGGTTCCAACAACAGTTGAGAAGAAGAAAAAGATGGTGGCGCCTAAGTCCAAGCTTATGTGGATAAGAAAGGAGGTGCAGCCACCCAGGGTTGTATCAAGTCAAGCAGGCCAAGCGGGAGGATGTGATGAGGTAGGCAAGCAAGACTTGAAGATGGCAAAAACGCGTGAAGATTGTGTTGATATCACGCCACCCTTTCTAGATGACCCTCACGCGTTGTGGACAACGCTCTTTGAAGGGGGAGGATGATATGGGCAAGGATGCGCGAGGGAGGAGCGGGAGGAAGGCGCAAGAGAAGGTCATCAAGAAGGAAGGTTCAGTTCGGACAGATAGAAGACCTGAAATTGAAACGGACGTGGATTCTTCATACGAACTCCAAATCAAGCAAATAAGAACTTGTTGGAAAGATCACTCCGAGAGCTTTCCAATGAGTACTTACACGTCCCCAGGGGGCGGATAATCCGGCCCTGCTCCAGGAATTCTGCTAAGGACTTCAGGCGCAAGGCTCAGTAAGGGGGCGGATAATCCGCCTCAGGGGAGGATAATCCGGGGGTGCGGATAATCCGCCCCTACTTAGGGCGGAAAGTCCGGCCCTGAAAGTTACCATCAGATCTGGACGGATCTGACTGTATCAGACACGTTTTTGTTTCACGTTTTTCGAACGTTCTGGTGGCCATATAAGCCTGGGAACGCCCTCTAGATTAGGTTAGCTTTTGATTTCAGTTGATTAGCCTAAAACTACCGTGTGTGTTGCTTGGTGAAGCATCCCTCCGGGGACGACGATGTCGTGTTATCTATCGTATTGATATTGTCGCGAAGGTTCTTGTGTTCATCAAGGATTGTCGTGTTTTGGTTTGAGGCGTGGTGATCTTCATCACGTTAATTGCTGGATTCGTTCCTCTTCTTCAGGTGACGTCCATTGGCGTTGTTGGAAGGATTACTATCCGGGTGACTCGCTGTGAAAGATCGGGACAAACTAAAGGATCATCCCCTCGATCCGTATAAGGGCGGCTGGGGCGGCCAAAATCGCGAAATAAAACGTGTCTGATACAGTCAGATCCGTCCAGATCTGATGGTAACTTTCAGGGCCGGACTTTCCGCCCTAAGTAGGGGCGGATTATCCGCACCCCCGGATTATCCTCCCCTGGGGCGGATTATCCGCCCCCTTACTGAGCCTTGCGCCTGAAGTCCTTAGCAGAATTCCTGGAGCAGGGCCGGATTATCCGCCCTTGTGGGGGCCGGATTATCCGCCCCCTGGGGACGTGTAAGTACTTGTTGGAAAGCTCTCGGAGTGATCTTTCCAACAAGTGCTTATTTTCTTGATTTGGAGTTCGTATGAAGAATCCACGACCGTTTCAATTTTAGGGCTTCTATCTGTCTGAACTGAACCTTCCTTCTTGATGATCTTCTCTTGAGCCTTCCTCCCGCTCCTCCCTCGCGCATCCTTGCCCATATCAAAAGGTGTCCGATCTTTCGATGAGATGGTGATACTCGATTTGGTGGAGTTCGGGCTTGACGATCCGACTACACGTGCGAGCACGAGCGCCAATGCAATCGCTAGGCCAATCTCCTGGAGGTTACCGATCATGCGGGAACATGATCAGCCTGACCAGCGAGGGTCTTAATTCCTACCTGAAATCGAGAACAAGTAAGAACTAATATTGCAATCAAGATATTGCGGATTAAGAGGAAAGCTTTATTGAAAAGATGGGATCCTGTATAGGTGTGAAGTACAAGAGGCCTCTGCGACGCTCGAGCCTTGGCGAAGTTGCTATGATGGCTAACTTAATGTCTAAACAAAATTCGAGTCTAGGGTGACGGCTATGTGGAGTATTTAAGGAGGAAAAGGTGGGGTTTCGGCCAGCCATGGAAGTGGTGGCCGAATCCAACCCTAGAAGTCCTTTTCCCCTCAAATACAGACTCTAAAAAGGGGCTATTTAAAATCCTGCGAAAATTACATGGGCCTGGCCCAAAATAAAGGTGTCACAGCACCATATTAAGCTATGGACGAATTCGTGAAGTATTAGTCTTGAATATTTCGTCCAAGCCTTCTTTCTTCATTATGGTGGCCTCAAAGTTCTGAAATCTCCATCCATGGCCTTCTCTTGGATCATCACATGCTTGCTGCCATCTCCATACATGGCCATGCTCCAATGCTTGTCCCTCTCATCCATGCTTGGTCCATCATTCCTAAGAGTAAGAAATACATCTGATTTAGGCAACATCATATTCTCATGTATGTGAGGAATAGTTCCAAGAAACGAAAGTACCTGATAGTTAAGTTGTTTGGCACGAGATCTGGTGATGGGTCCGTGTATGTGTGTAGTTGTAGGTACAATGGTTGTATCAATAGAAGGGATGTCCACATCATGCTCCTGATAGGGCAAAGGTGTCCGATCTTTCGATGAGATGGCGATAATCGATTTGGTGGAGTTCGGGCTTGACGATCCGACTACACGTGCGAGCACGAGCGCCAATGCAATCGCTAGGCCAATCTCCTGGAGGTTACCGATCCTGCGTGAACACGATCAGCCTGACCAGCGAGGGTCTTAATTCCTACCTGAAATCGAGAACAAGTAAGAACCAATATTGCAATCAAGATATTGCGGATTAAGAGGAAAGCTTTATTGAAGAGGTGGGATCCTGAATAGGTGCAAAGTACAAGAGGCCTCTGCGACGCTCGAGCCTTGGCGAAGTTGCGACTATGGCTAACTTAATGTCTAAACAAAATCTGAGTCTAGAGGTTCGACTATGGGGCGTATTTAAGGGCGAAAAGGTGGGGTTTCGGCCAGCCATGGAAGTGGTGGCCGAATCCAACCCTAAAAGTCCCTTTCCCCTCAAATACGGACTCTAAAAAGTGGCTAATTAAAATCCTGCGAAAATTACATGGGCCTGGCCCAAAATAAAGGTGTCGCAGCACCATATTAAGCTATGGACGAATTCGTAAAGTATTTTTCTTGAATATTTCGTCCAAGCCTTCCTTCTTCATTATGGTGGCCTCAAAGTTCTGAAATCTTCATCTGTGGCCTTCTCTTGGATCATCACATGCTTGCTGCCATCTCCATGCATGACCATGCTCCAATGCTTGTCCCTCTCATCCATGCTTGGTCCATCATTCCTAAGAGTAAGAAATACATCTGATTTAGGCAGCATCATATTCTCATGTATGTGAGGAATAGTTCCAAGAAACGAAAGTACCTGATAGTTAAGTTGTTTGGCACGAGATCTTGTGATGGGTCCTTGTATGTGTGTTGCTGTAGGTACAACGGTTGTATCAATAGTAGGGATGTCCACATCATGCTCCCCTTCTTGAATTGAAGTCGTCCTCGACGCAATCTCATCTTCCTCACCAAAGTAAGGCTTCAAATCTGCAATGTTAAACGTAGGACTAACCGTACCAAAGTCTGCAGGCAACTCAAGTTTATATGTTCTTTAACACCTTAAAGGGACCAGCAGCACACGGCATTAACTTAGACTTGCGTAAATCAGGAAAGCGATCCTTACGCAAATGTAACCAAACAAGATCTCCAACATCAAACACAACATGCTTTCTCCCTTTATCCCAGCAAGTTTATACTTAGCATTCATGTGTTCAATATTACCTTTAGTAATCTTATGCAAGTTTAATATCATTTCAGCGTGTTGTGTAGCATCCAAATTATTTTGCACCAAAGAAGGTAAAGACAATAAATCAATAGGTGCACGAGGAACAAAACCATACACAATCTTAAATGGGCACATTTTTGTGGTAGAATGCAGCGAATGATTGTAAGAAAATTCTATATGAGATAAACACTCTTCCCACAATTTTAAGTTCTTCTTTAAAATAGCCCGCAACATAGTAGACAAAGTTCTATTTAGTACTTCAGTTTGTCCATCATTTTGGGGATGACATGTAGTACTAAACAGCAATTTAGTCCCCAACTTAGCCCATAAACTTCTCCAAAAGTGACTAAGAAATTTAGTATCACGATCAGCAACAATAGTATTTGGCACACCATGCAAACGAGCAATTTCACGAAAGAACAAATCAGCAATATGCGCAGCATCATCCGTTTTATGACAAGGCATAAAGTGTGCTATCTTAGAAAACCGATCCACACCAACAAAAATACTATCCCTCCCCTTCTGTGTTCGTGGCAATCCCAAAACAAAGTCCATAGAAATATCCTCCCAAGGAACACTAGGAACAGGAAGAGGCATATATAAACCATGTGGATTAAGGCGAGACTTAGCTTTTTGACAAGTAGTGCAGCGTGCCTGATAGGGCAAAGGTTTCCGATCTTTTGATGAGATGATAATCGATTTGGTGGAGTTCGGGCTTGACGATCCGACTACACGTGCGAGCACGAGCGCCAATGCAATCGCTAGGCCAATCTCCTGGAGGTTACCGATCCTGCGGGAACACGATCAGCCTGACCAGCGAGGGTCTTAATTCCTAGCTGAAATCGAGAACAAGTAAGAACCAATATTGCAATCAAGATATTGCGGATTAAGAGGAAAGCTTTATTGAAGAGGTGGGATCCTGAATAGGTGCGAAGTACAAGAGACCTCTCCGACACTCGAACCTTGGCGAAGTTGCGATGATGGCTAACTTAATGTCTAAACAAAATCCGAGTCTAGGGTGACGGCTATGGGGAGTATTTAAGGACGAAAAGGTGGGGTTTCGTCCAGCCATGGAAGTAGTGGCCGAATCCAACCCTAGAAGTCCTTTTCCCCTCAAATACGGACTCTAAAAAGTGGCTAATTAAAATTCTGCTAAAATTACATGGGCCTGGCCCAAAATAAAGGTGTCGCGGCACCATATTAAGCTATGGACTAATTCATGAAGTATTGATCTTGAATATTTCGTCCAAGCCTTCTTTCTTCATTATGGTGGCCTCAAAGTTCTGAAATCTTCATCCGTGGCCTTCTCTTGGATCATCACATGCTTGCTGCCATCTCCAATGCTTGTCCCTCTCATCCATGCTTGGTCCATCATTCCTAAGAGTAAGAAATACATCTGATTTAGGCAGCATCATACTCTCTGATAAGGGGTGGCCCGATCTTCTCGTTGAGCACGTCGTAGATGATGGTGGAGGTAATGGAGATAACTTGTGGGATGCTGTGAATCACCGGCTGTTCCCCCGCTGCCAATGCAACAGATCTCAACCCAGATGGTATTCGCAACTTCACACACTTGCGCACGTAGCCGCTGACCACGAAGCGGTTTGCAATCTACCAATTCCCAATGGAACAGCAGAAAACACGAAGACTTTCAGTAGCAAACTCCAGATCGAATCAAAGTGGAGGTATGGTAGATATTCCTGATCGAATCAAAGAGGAACATATAATTTCAGATGAATGCTTGCAGCAGTTCAACGAAACAAGTATTGGTTTAATCTAAACGTGGTCTCGCCCTAATTGTGACGGCTGCTAGGGAATATATAAGTGCTGGGGCGTCCTCCCCACTAAACGGGCCTAAAAACAGCCATAACTTGGCCCAAACTGACTCGGTTCGACTCAAACTGATACATACCGACCCATAGATGGATTCGGTCTAATTGGCACGCAGGCCAAACATCGTGGAACACCTCAAACATGTATTTCTGGGTGCTCCTCATCCCTTTCTTGATCATACGTGATTCCCTCATTGTCTCCTAGTGCGCCTGCCTCCCTCTCCTCCCTCGCGCACTTGCTGATATTGGAAATCAGTGCTTGTTCTTCCTGTTGCCACTCTCCTTCTTCTCCACGTGCAACGCTTGTGTTATCAACAAACCTGATCATACAAAGGTGCATAGACTTAGGCAGTATAAAGTTCTCATCAATTGAAATATCAGATTCAATTAAGAGTGAATTCACCTGTTGGCCTAGTAGCTTTGCACGTGCCCTTGTCATTGGTCCAATTCTGATTTCATTGGACTTGTCTTGTGCAACAACATCATCATCATCATTGGGAGATAATGGTAAAGGACTAGAGATATCCTCATCATCCTCCCCCCCTTCAAAAGGCGTCGACCCCGACGCTCCAAGGTCTTCTCCATCATATGGCGTCAAATCAGCAACATTGAATGAATTACTGACGCCAAACTCATCAATAGGAAGATCAATCTTGTACGCATTATCATTTATCTTGGCAAGCACTTTATATGGACCAGCACCTCTTGGCTGCAACTTGGACTTGCGCTGTTGTGGAAATCTGTCTTTGCGAAAATGCACCCATACCATGTCACCTGGTTGGAACAACACCTCCTTTCTCTTCTTATTAACACGATCAGCGGTGTACTTGCCCTTCTTCTCAATTGCTTCCTTTGTCTTCTCATGTATCTTCTTCACAAAATCTGCCCTCTTGGATGCCTCCATGTTAACTCTCTCTTGAAGTGGAAGAGGCAGCAAATCAAGTGGGGTAATTGGTTTAAAACCATAGACCACTTCAAACGGACAAAGCTGCGTTGTTGAGTGAACCGCCCTGTTATAAGCAAACTCCACATGCGGCAAACAGTCCTCCCACACACGCAGATTCTTCTTGATCATCGATCGCAGCAACGTTGAAAGTGTGCGATTTACCACCTCCGTTTGACCATCAGTTTGGGGATGACAAGTGGTACTGAATAGTAACTTTGTTCCCAGTTTTCCCCAAAGTGTCTTCCAGAAATAGCTCATAAACTTCACATCCCGGTCAGAAACAATCGTCTTTGGTACTCCATGTAAGCGTACGATGTCCCTGAAAAACAGATTAGCAACATGCGACGCATCGTCGCTTTTGTGGCAGGCAATAAAATGTGCCATCTTAGAAAAACGATCAACTACCACAAAAACTGAATCATGTCCTCGCCTGGTTCGAGGTAGTCCTAACACAAAATCCATGCTGATATCTTCCCATGGTGTAGTAGGAGCAGGAAGAGGAGTATACAAACCGTGAGGCTTCAGTTTTGATTTGGACTTGTTGCAAGTAATGCAACGCTTCACAAATCTGTCCACATCACGCCTCATCTTAGGCCAATAAAAGTGATCAGCGAGCATGAGCAAAGTCTTCTCTCGTCCAAAGTGACCCATTAAACCACCGGCATGTGATTCCTGCAACAATAGCAAACGCACGGACGATTCTGGAACACACAGTTTGTTAGCTCGAAACAAAAAGCCATCATGTATATGATATTTTTCCCATGCTTTCCCATTAGTACACAAACCATATGGTGCTGCAAAATCATGATCGGTAGCATATAAAGCACGCAAACTCTCTAAACCAGGAACCTTTACATCTAAGTGTGTCAACAACATATTTTTCCTAGATAGAGCATCAGCAACAACATTATCTTTACCCTTCTTATGCTTAATGATGTATGGGAAAGACTCAATGAATTCAACCCACTTAGCAAGACGTCTATGCAGGTTGGATTGAGCTTTTAAATATTTCAAAGCCTCATGATCAGAATGTATGATAAATTCTTTTGGCCACAAATAATGTTGCCAAACTTCAAGAACTCTAACAAGCGCATACAATTCTTTGTCATACACAGGATAATTTAACCGTGCACCACTCAATTTCTCAGAAAAATATGCAATTGGTTTACCCTCTTGCATCAGCACACCTCCAATACCAATGCCACTAGCATCACATGCAATCTCAAAGTGTTTATTAAAATCAGGAAGTGCAAGTAATGGTGCAGTAGTTAACAAACGTTTCAGTTCATCAAAAGCATGATCTTGGGCTGGGCCCCAAACAAATTCAACACCTTTCTTAGTAAGTTCATTCAAAGGGGCAGCAATAGTACTAAAATCTTTCACAAAACGCCTATAGAAACCAGCAAGACCGTGAAAGCTTCGTACTTGACTAACATTCATAGGAGTAGGCCAATTTTGTATAGCTTCAATTTTAGATGCATCCACCTCAACTCCATTTTTAGAAACAACATATCCCAGAAATATGACCTTATCTTTGCAAAATGTGCACTTATCAAGATTGCCATAAAGCCTATTATCACGCAACACTTGCAAAACTTGTCGGATATGAGCACTATGTTCAGATTCATTGCGGCTGTAAATTAAGATATCATCAAAGTACACAACCACAAACTTGCCAATGAAATGCCTTAAAACATGGTTCATCAATCGCATGAAAGTACTAGGTGCATTAGTTAACCCAAAAGGCATTACTAACCACTCATATAATCCGAACTTAGTTTTAAAGGCTGTCTTCCACTCATCCCCTTCTTTCATCCTAATTTGATGATAACCACTACGCAAATCAATTTTAGAGAAAATAGCAGCACCACTCAGTTCATCCAGCATATCCTCTAAGCGTGGAATAGGATGGCGATACCGAATAGTGATGTTATTAATAGCTCTACAATCTACACACATGCGCCATGTACCATCTTTCTTAGGAACTAAAATAACAGGAACAGCACAAGGACTTAGGCTCACACGAATATACCCTTTGTCGAGAAGTTCTTGCACTTGCTTCTGAATTTCCTTCGTTTCGTCGGGGTTGGTGCGGTAGGGGGCTCGATTAGGCAACGATGCTCCTGGTATAAAATCAATTTGATGCTCAATACCTCGCACTGGTGGCAAACCTGCAGGTACCTCGCTTGGAAACACGTCGCTAAATTCCTGTAATACATCAGAAACACCAAGAGAGATAGGGGTCATGTCGTTAGAAACTAAAATTTCACCCTTGTACATAAGCACAAGTGGAACAGCAGTAGGATCCTCACGAAACTCTCTCAGATCAGATTTGGTGGCTAACATTACTAAGGAATGCACTCCCTCACCTTTCTTTTTGCCACTCATATTTGGCTTGTGGCTCTCACTCACCGAAGGTGTAGTCTCTCGTCTATCTACTCTCTCAGTTTCTTTCTCCAGATTCACTTCAATCTTTTGACGAGATTCATTTATAATATGTTGTGGTGTCATGGGCCGCAAAGTAATGTCTCTACCATGCCAATTCAAATGATATGTGTTGGCTCTCCCATTGTGTTGCACATTGCGATCATATTGCCATGGGCGGCCTAACAACAAATGACACACGGTCATAGGAACCACATCAAATTCAATGGTATCTTTATATGGTCCAATCTGAAATTCCACACGCACCATGTAGCTAACCTTCATCTCTCCATTATCACTCAGCCACTGAATATAATATGGATTGGGGTGCGGTAAATACTTCAGTTTCAGCTTGGCACAAAGCTCTTTACTAGCCAAATTGCGACAGCTACCACCATCAACTATCACTTTGCACGCCTTGCCAGGACCAACAACAGCCTTTGTTTGGAACAAATTGCATCGCTGATTTTCAGAGCTAGGCGTAACATTCAGGACTTTCTGTGAGCAAACAATGGTGGGATAGTGAGTCGCATATGCATCAATAGGACCATCACTGGAATAGCCGTCATCATCCAAAGCTTCAGACTCAGGATCAGCATCATCACCGGTTTCATACTCGTTGTCCTCATTAATCAGCATCACTTTCTTGTTAGGACAATCCTTCCTCAGGTGACCCAAGCCACCACATGTGTGACAAGCCATGTCCCGGTTCCGTGCGGTAGATGAAGATGAACCAGTACCACTAGCTGCAGGTTGTGCTATTTTCTTTGCATTCGACACAACAGTATCTGACCTGTTCGATGACGAAGCACGAAAACCTGAATTGGTACTTTGCGGGGGTATGCTACCAGCCGGTCGAGGTGTGAAACGACCACTAGCTGGAGAAGAACGAGCTTTATATTTGGCTTCTTCAGCCAACTGAGCTTCAGCTTCACGTGCATGATGTAATAGATCATTCATATCATGATATTGGTGATGCCGAACAATGCGCTTGATATTATATGTCAAACCTGAGAGGAAACGCTGCAAGGTTTGTTCAGACTCTTCACGTACTCTAGCACGCTGCATAATCAACTCCATCTCCTGATAATAATCATCAACACTCTTCGTGCCTTGCTTCAAATTCTGCAGTTTATCATAGAGAGAACGAATGTAGTTGCGCGGAATAAATCTGTCACGCATCACTTGCTTCATAGTTCTCCATGTAATAATTGGGGGGTCACCTTCTTCTTGCCTTGTACGCACAAGATTATCCCACCAACGCAAAGCATACCCATCAAATTCAGAAGATGCTAACTTGATTTTTCTATCCTCGGTGTATTCATGCAAACGCCATAATTTCTCTATCTTCAGCTCCCATATAAGATACTCTTCAACATCATTAGAGCCCTCAAACTTGGGAAGAGAAAATTTTGGTTTTCCTAGCCCATCCTCTTGCTGAACCTCAGGATTAGCAACATGAGGACGTGCACCGAAAGGAGCAAAGCCACGGCCATGAGGTATATCAGCACCTCTTCCTCTATTGCCACGGCCTCCATTGCCACGGCCTCCATTGCCACGGCCTGCCGGATGTGCAGCAGGAGCAGCTGCATCATCATCAAAATTTCCATGATTGTCACCATGAATACTTGCATCACCCTCTTCCTCCTCAGCAGTGTGTTGCTGATTGTGCTGAAGATCAACAGTTGCTTGCAACGTAGTCACGGCTCGTGTTAAATCAGTGAGAGAACGCTGAATTGCAGTCATGGTGTCTTGAGTGGTGGCAGCCGTTTCTTTGGCCTCTTTAAGTTCTAAATCAATAACACGCACATCTTCGTGTATATTGGTAACAGCAACATCTATCTGACGTGTCAAGTGATCTCGCAAGGCTTCATATTCATTCCAATGCACCACAGCAGTAGGATCCTTTTTCATCTGCACATTAACACTCTCAGACATGATTAGTAGGTTAGTGCAAACAAAACTAGGTGTATGGTGGAACGCTCACAACTCACTCGAAACTGAAAGAAAACAATGTATCTTACCGTTCCAAAGTGA
This sequence comes from Avena atlantica, assembly GCA_910589765.1. Taxonomy (NCBI): domain Eukaryota; kingdom Viridiplantae; phylum Streptophyta; class Magnoliopsida; order Poales; family Poaceae; genus Avena; species Avena atlantica. The sequence continues at coordinate 19,403 of CAJUWN010000681.1, forward strand.
ATTAGGATAGCTTACCAACTTGTATGAGCAGAACGTGCACGGATGTGACGAAGCGAATACCGAGGGAAAGATTATCACACGACAACTAGGGGTATGTAGTGGAGCTTGGTATGGATACCTAACAACACCAATTCAGAAATCCTAGTGCTGACCGTATGACAAAGACCCACGGAAACACACACAGTGGAGATAAATGGGGCAATTGCAACTCTAAAAAGGAGCTCAAAAGGAAGGTATATCGGAGTAATGCTCGTGTTGCAATGCACAAGAAGAGACGCTAGCAATGACTCAACAAAACGGGCACCAGATTGCTAAACTAAGCAGCCCGAAGAGCACTAAGCATGCTAGTCTCGTAGGATAGTTCTAGACACCAAGAAAGGCTTACTAAGGCTCACAAAGATAGGAACGCTATGTGGACACAGTAACAAAAAAAAAAAAAAAAAAAAAAAGTTTTTTTTTTTTTTTTTTTTTTTTGGCTGGCTTGCTCACGCACAAGCTCAGACTTGTCTCAGCTCTGGCGAGAGGCAGCGACGCGCGGGATTTTTTTTTTTTTTTTTTTTTTTTTTTTTTTTTCGGCTCGTTCAACCGACGCCTAAGGACAGACCTTTCTCAGGTCTAGCGAGAGGCAGCGACGCGCGGATTTTTTTTTTTTTTTTTTTTTTTTTTTTTTTTGAAATAGATCTAGCAACTCCAAAACTACCAAAATAAAAACGGATCTACTAGATCTAAAACTTCAGAACACGACGAACAGTCTAGAAACAGTCTAAAACTTCGATTATGAGACAAACTTTGACGAAAACTAGACAAAAACTAGACAAAAACTATGACTCAGATTTAGACGAAAGGTTACACAAAAATACTACGATCAGCAACTAGAACTCACGAACGGTGTTATCTAGTCTATGGCAATACACTATGAACCCTAATATTTTTTGTGTGGCTTTTTCTGTATAGGACTAAAACAACTAATCTATGGGGATGAATTGCTCACCGAGTAAACCTGAGAATCTGATACCAAGATGATAAGGGGTGGCCCGATCTTCTCGTTGAGCACGTCGTAGATGATGGTGGAGGTAATGGAGATAACTTGTGGGATGCTGTGAATCACCGGCTGTTCCCCCGCTGCCAATGCAACAGATCTCAACCCAGATGGTATTCGCAACTTCACACACTTGCGCACGTAGCCGCTGACCACGAAGCGGTTTGCAATCTACCAATTCCCAATGGAACAGCAGAAAACACGAAGACTTTCAGTAGCAAACTCCAGATCGAATCAAAGTGGAGGTATGGTAGATATTCCTGATCGAATCAAAGAGGAACATATAATTTCAGATGAATGCTTGCAGCAGTTCAACGAAACAAGTATTGGTTTAATCTAAACGTGGTCTCGCCCTAATTGTGACGGCTGCTAGGGAATATATAAGTGCTGGGGCGTCCTCCCCACTAAACGGGCCTAAAAACAGCCATAACTTGGCCCAAACTGACTCGGTTCGACTCAAACTGATACATACCGACCCATAGATGGATTCGGTCTAATTGGCACGCAGGCCAAACATCGTGGAACACCTCAAACATGTATTTCTGGGTGCTCCTCATCCCTTTCTTGATCATACGTGATTCCCTCATTGTCTCCTAGTGCGCCTGCCTCCCTCTCCTCCCTCGCGCACTTGCTGATATTGGAAATCAGTGCTTGTTCTTCCTGTTGCCACTCTCCTTCTTCTCCACGTGCAACGCTTGTGTTATCAACAAACCTGATCATACAAAGGTGCATAGACTTAGGCAGTATAAAGTTCTCATCAATTGAAATATCAGATTCAATTAAGAGTGAATTCACCTGTTGGCCTAGTAGCTTTGCACGTGCCCTTGTCATTGGTCCAATTCTGATTTCATTGGACTTGTCTTGTGCAACAACATCATCATCATCATTGGGAGATAATGGTAAAGGACTAGAGATATCCTCATCACTCTCATGTATGTGAGGAATAGTTCCAAGAAACGAAAGTACCTGATAGTTACGTTGTTTGGCACGAGATCTTGTGATGGGTCCTTGTATGTGTGTTGCTGTAGGTACAACAGTTGTATCAATAGAAGGGCTGTCCACATCATGCTCCCCTTCTTGAATTGAAGTCGTCCTCGACGCAATCTCATCTTCCTCACCAAAGTAAGGCTTCAAATCTGCAATGTTAAACGTAAGACTAACCGTACCAAAGTCTGCAGGCAACTCAAGTTTATATGCATTATCATTTATTTTCTCTAACACCTTAAAGGGACCAGCAGCACCTGGCATTAACTTAGACTTGCGTAAATCAGGAAAACGATCTTTACGCAAATGTAACCAAACAAGATCGCCAACATCAAACACAACATGCTTTCTCCCTTTATCCCCAGCAAGTTTATACTTAGCATTCATGTGTTCTGTTATGGGGAAACCCCTTGGGGTGGCCCGATATTTCACGAATCTCCACGGGAAACGAGGGGAAAGCGGTGGACGGGGGAAGAAGGGATGAAAACCACGAACACACGCACGCAAATCACGATACACGCCGATAACTCACGCCGGTGGCAACCGGTCTAACATAATCTCTAGGATCGGTGTTGGGCGAAGCTCTCTCTCCACGACCAACAATGGGGGACGAGGTGCTTGGTGAGATCTTGATGACTTGGGGGCGAGAAACCGAGAACCCAAGGCCTTGTACAACTTGAACGCACTAGGCAAGATCCAAGAGGGGGGTGGATAATAGGGTGCTTCTTGGTAGGAGCATGAGACCAATAGATGTAAGATACTCAAAGGGGTGTCCTTAATCTATTATTATCCAAGTCTAGGGTTTACAATAGAGGGTGGGGGCTATTTATAGGCCAACCACATAAACAGGGGTATTTTAGGAACAAATAGCGAAATATAGAGAGGGTTACAGGGCGCTGGGCCGACTTAACACGATCAGGTACACGCACATCCGGTAGTACCGGTCAACCGGTAGTACCGCTTTCGGGTCCGGTAGTACCGCTTGCCATCCTGGGACTTCCGTTGGCGTCTTCAGTGGGGAGCGGTAGCAGGGGGCGGTAATGCCGTCGAGCGGTAGTACCGGTTCCAGATCTGGTAGTACCTGTCACATCCCAAGATTTCCCAAATCTTGTAATGTGAAAATAAATTAATAAAATAAAACTTTGTTTGATTTTCAGAGCCAGAAGAAACATTTTGAAATCAATTGGAACTTCAAACCCATTTGAATTAAAATAAACCTAAAGGGATTTAAAAAGATAAACATTTAATAAAAGGAAAAATAAAAAAAACATTTGGAAATACTATTTGGAAACAATTAAATGAAAAGATTTGTTTTCAAATGAAATAGAAATTTATAAATAAAGATTATTTTATAAAGCCAAATTAATCCTTGGCCAAGCTTTGGGAATTAAAAACATTTTATTTTTAATAAAATAGCAAAGGTTTATTTAAAAATAATAAAGGATTGCTTAAATAAAATAATAAGGAATTAATATCCAAAATTTATTCAAATAAAAGGTTTTACCATTTTAATTAAAACATCAAAACTTATTAAAATTATTTAAAATAAGTTTTCCAAATATTTGATATTCACAAATAAAACCTACTAAAGTGTTTTTGCCTTATTTTAGATTTCAAAATAAATATCTCAATAGAACAAATCCTATTTGATTTAATAATGAAAAGTCTATTATATTTAATTAATAATGGACTCTAAAGTAAAGGGTTATTTTGTTTTAAACAAGTTTCCAAGTATTCCTTATTTCCAAATAAAACCTACTGAGTTGGTTTTGGAAGTATTTGAATTTAAAATGGAGATTTTATTAAATAAACCAAACCCTAATTTTATTAATAAACCATGGTCCATTTTATTTAATTAATAAATGGAACCTAAAAAGATTTAAAATATTATTTTATTTTGGAAGTTGGTTTATGCTACTAAACAGAACCAAAAACTCATTACAAGTTTGAATTGTTTGAATGGTTTGCATTGTTAATTGAATCATTTGTTTGAATATCAAATCAGAAAATAGAAATAGAAAAGAATAAAACAAAGTAAACAGAAAAAAATAAGAGAAAACGACCAGCCCACCATCTGGCCCAACAGCCCAACTCGCAGCCCACCTCCTCTTTTTCCCTGAAGCGTTTTCCTTCACCGTATAAACAACCCGCATAGTCTATGACTGGTGGACCTCCCCCTTTCTCTCCTTTTCTCACTGACAGAGGACCCCACCACCGGCCCTCTTCTTCCTCACCCGCCACGGACTGGTTCTTCCCCCTCTCCTCGCCGTTGCAGACTTAACTTCTCGGCTTGATTACGCCTTAACGCGACAATCTTTACTCGCAGTGATCGCGCACCTTAAAGCGCCAGCCTCCCCTCTTCTGTTTCCCCCAGACGCCCCTCCTCGACACGCCTCCAGGCCGCCACAATCTCTCCTCGACTGCCTCGGCTCCGACCACCGTCTCCGGCCAATTCAGGCCATTACACGCCACCCCCTTCCTTCTCGAGCACCCTAGCAACTTCCCCACTCCCAGGCACTCCTCCCTGTACCACCCGTTCGACCGCGGACACCCCTGAGCCTCGCCAACGACAACCTCCGGTACCGCCATCGTCTGCCTCTACTCCGACGACGCCACAGGTTAAATCCGACCACCCGTGCCTTCTAGATCACGCACACATCTTTGCCATGGTCTTGCGCAGCTAACCCAGTCCTCTGTTTGGCTTCTCGTGATCGACAGCGTCGCCTCCGACCGCAACCAGGACCACCTGACGCCGTTCGCAACTCCGACGAGGAATTACTGCAACCCTAGTGTGCCCCTTGACCAACCGCGAGTACCTTGAGCTTCGCCGTGTTCTCCTGAGCCTGGTGAGCATCTCCTTACACTACCTTGCTTCCTGCTTCGCCAGCGCCGCCGCCAACTGGCCGCTCCGCCACTCGCCGGTAATATCTCGCCGGCAGTTCCTGGCTAGTTGATAGGAACCATCCGATCTTGATCCAGCGGCTAGGAAAGAAAATAAGCGAAGGGGTATCGAACGATCTGAGCCGCGCGATGTTAATTAAATCCAACGGCCAGCGTCGCCCGATCCGGCCGAACCGGTATCGCCCAGTAAGATAACGCCGCGTGTCACCTAATCGGTTTAAAAACAAATTTGAAAACAGAATTATTTGCAAACTTCAAACCTTTGTAACTTTCAAACCACACGTCCAAAAATTACAAATTTGGTATCAATGGATTCAGGAGAACAAGCCCTAGCCAATTGTGGAATTATTTTGGCAAATAGTATAGGTTAGTTTGCTTGATTTTGCAGATTCTTTTGGGAGCTTGTTTAGAGTATAAAAATTGTTTAAAAATGATTTTTGGATTAAAACCTTTGCAAAATGGTTTGTTGTGACCTTACTGACCCTAGGAACCAAACCTTGGTGTTAAAAATGATTTTTGTAAGATTTAGGTTGGATTACTTGACTTAGTCATTTTCTAGCCAAATAAAAAGAATGGTTTTTGTTATAAAAAATTTTATGGAAAGAAAACTTTAAGGAAATGTTTTGGAACAAACCTACTGACCTAAAACACCAAGTTTTGCAAATTAGCAACTCATTTGGTGAACAACTTAAGAATTTTGCCTTAATAAAAACATTTTTCACCACATAAAATGATGAATGGATTTAAAAATAGTTTTTGGACAAAACCCTCTTGCTAATGACTTTGCCACATTGGTAAATGACCAATTTGGATCTTACAAAGTTTAGAAACCCAATAGAGGCCTCTTTGCAAAATAAAACTATCTTGTGCATGCTCCCATGCATGACTTAGATTCCATTACTTTGTGTGTGTGAAGAATTGTTTGTTTGACTTTGGTTTGGAAGGTGAATTGAATTTGTGTTTGCTTGATTGATTTGTAGTGAAGTGTGAGACTAGAAAGATCAAGGAGTGAACCACCATTCCCTACCAAAAAGGCAAGTGATGCTTCATACTTTTTGTCCCATTACTTTCTCTATGCATTAGTGTTTTTGCTAAGTAAAACTTGCATGGATTTTGCTAAGTATAGACCTTGCTATAAGAAAACCTAGTGGATGAATCCTTAGTAGGATTTTCCTAAATTAAGATTCCTATTACTACCAAGCTTAGCCTAGCTAATAGAAAACATGGGTGGAATATATATTCACACTATGGAAAAATATTCTAAGTCTGAGGACTTTAGTTTTTGTTTAATAAAACAACTAAGTTAATGAATCCCCTGGGTGGAATGGGCTTGCTTGGTGGAGAATGGTTGAGTGGTTCACAATGCCATGGCTTGGATTGTGTATCTCACTTGTGGAATGCCACCCAGGAAACAAAGAGATTTGAGATGTCAAATGTTGAGAAGCTTCAAGTGCAACCACTTGGCAATATGGGCTCTGCCATGATCATATAGGTTGCAAGAACTTAGCCATATGGACAGTGGGTGGTAGTGTTTGATAGGTTGGAACGCGTCCATTTTGGTCTAAGGGAAAGCTTCTGAAAGATCTTGTCTTGGGAAACCAAGTCTTGTGGGGAAAGTGCACCACCTCTGCAGAGTGTAAAATCTAAGTACTTAGCCATGTCCCTGGTAAAGGACAATTTGAGCATCAAGACATGGAAGCAATCAAGAATCTCATCATTCAAATTTCTAAGTTAAAATCTTGTGGATTGAACAAGGGTTGTTTGAATTCTTCAATCATTGATGGAGAGATGGCTTGGTACAAGGATCTTGAAATCTTTGATTGAGAAGAATGATTTTGTCAAGCAAAAACTTAGTATTTTCAAAATGATAAGGAAAATATATTTTGAGCAATGCAAGTCTCAACTCCACTTAGCCAAATGCATATAGATATTAGACTCCATTATACTACCATAGTATCACTTGCCAATACAATTCAAATGTATTGACCCTTGTGGCTGTAACTTGTAATGTTGCAGGTTTGATTGAATTTAGTGAAGATTGTTTGATTAGGATTACAAAGTCTACAACCAACATCTGCCTGTGGCACTTTGAAGATGAAGGACCCATGACTATATTTATTTCGCTGCAATGTAATGTAATAGCCTAATGAGCTATGTTTGATGTAATAAAATTATGTTATTCCTGGTTATAAAGTTATATTATGACCCTTGTTTCTTGATATTACATCTAAACTGTGGATGCTAGCTATTGATCCAGGGACTAGCATTGTAAACACAGGAGGGATCAATCTTATTAAAGGTTGGGACCCCTTACAGATGGTATCAGAGCATTGTGTTGCCTGTAGGATTTGTAAACCTAGGATTGGACAAAAAACCCTTAGAAGAATAGGAGTTATATTTTGATCCAAAACTTATATACAAAAACACTTGTAAACTCTTTCCTTAACCATTTTGGTTTCAACTCTACTTCTCCTCTACTTCAACTTGATGGAAAAACCTACCCATGGCCAAAGATTACACCATGTGCAAAGGACTTCTTCAACACCTTCAACTCTAATTACTTCAACTTCTTCAACTCTAATGACTTCAACATCTTCAGCATATTCACGAAGGACTTCCAACTTGGAAACCATTAAGGACTACAAGTGAAACAAGGAAATCTTACTCAAGATTTAGAGACTGAAAGAATGCAAAAGTTAGAAGGAGCCTACATCATTGAAGTATTGCAACCAAGAGATTTTCACAAGGAAACCATGATCTCATACAAAAAGAACCAAGAAGGAAGGAAAGATCACAAGTGAACCATATAGATGGACCACCATATTTTAGTTAAGTCAAAAACCACCAACTTATGTGGTGTAACAAAAATATTTTGTTGCCTAAGTATGTGCTTGAACTTTGTTGTTTGAGTGAAATGTTTGTTTGTGATTGCTTGCACATTGCTTGTGTGAATTGTGATGTGTGTGAATAGAATTATTCCCTTAGAAATATTTTGCCTATTCTAATCCTTACCCAACCCAAGCAGATGACTTCTCCAAGAGACTCCAACATCAAGGTTGATGACACCAACAACAACCAAGAGGACAGCATGAAAGAGATTATAGCAACCCAAAACCAGTTGAGCCAAGAGACAACTCAGCTTTTAGCCAACAACAATGGACTAGACCCAGCCATACAAAGGATTTTGAAACTTCAATCCCAATTGTTGCAAGGATTGGTTACCCAAATGATCAACATGGGAGAAAACTTTTCCCAAAGAGCTAATGACAACAAGGATGACAAAGATGTTAATCTAGAAGGAACCCAAGTAAACAATACTTGTGGAGACAAGGATCATGCATTCAAGGAGCATGAAGAGCAATGCCCCAAGAAGAGAGAAAGATCTCCCACCTATGAAGAACATGAACTAGAAGAACTCCTAGCTTTGGAGAGACCCAAGAAGAAGAATAAATTCCCCAACACTAGCAAGAAGGATATTACACAAGTGCAATGTTTCAAATGCAAAGAGATTGGACACTATGCCAGTGAATGTCCAGAAAATAAAAAGAGCCAAGAAGACAAACAAAGGCTAGTGAAACCCAAGATGAGGAAGAATATTAGCCAAGTGAGGTGCAAACACTGCAAGGAGTTAGGACATTATGCATCATACTGTCCAGAGAAGCCACCTCAAGACCTCAAACTTATAACATGTTTCAAATGCAAGGAACTAGGCCACTATGCAAACAATTGTCCAGAAAGGATGGAGAACAAGTTAAACAAGTCTATGAAGGATCTCAACCTTGGCCCATGAGTCAAGTAAAGAAACCAAGGACACATGCATCTGTTTGCTTAGTAAAAAATTTCCCAGAATCCCAAGAAGGACAATATGTAATTTTTGTTTGAAAATTTTTAAGGGTGGTAGTACCCTAGTCGTTTTGAACTTGCTTGTAACCCCAGCCTTCCCAAATCTCGGGACGATATTTATTTTAAGGGTGGTAGCCTGTCACATCCCAAGATTTCCCAAATCTTGTAATGTGAAAATAAATTAATAAAATAAAACTTTGTTTGATTTTCAGAGCCAGAAGAAACATTTTGAAATCAATTGGAACTTCAAACCCATTTGAATTAAAATAAACCTAAAGGGATTTAAAAAGATAAACATTTAATAAAAGGAAAAATAAAAAAAACATTTGGAAATACTATTTGGAAACAATTAAATGAAAAGATTTGTTTTCAAATGAAATAGAAATTTATAATAAAGATTATTTTATAAAGCCAAATTAATCCTTGGCCAAGCTTTGGGAATTAAAAACATTTTATTTTTAATAAAATAGCAAAGGTTTATTTAAAAATAATAAAGGATTGCTTAAATAAAATAATAAGGAATTAATATCCAAAATTTATTCAAATAAAAGGTTTTACCATTTTAATTAAAACATCAAAACTTATTAAAATTATTTAAAATAAGTTTTCCAAATATTTGATATTCACAAATAAAACCTACTAAAGTGTTTTTGCCTTATTTTAGATTTCAAAATAAATATCTCAATAGAACAAATCCTATTTGATTTAATAATGAAAAGTCTATTATATTTAATTAATAATGGACTCTAAAGTAAAGGGTTATTTTGTTTTAAACAAGTTTCCAAGTATTCCTTATTTCCAAATAAAACCTACTGAGTTGGTTTTGAAAGTATTTGAATTTAAAATGGAGATTTTATTAAATAAACCAAACCCTAAAATATTATTTTATTTTGGAAGTTGGTTTATGCTACTAAACAGAACCAAAAACTCATTACAAGTTTGAATTGTTTGAATGGTTTGCATTGTTAATTGAATCATTTGTTTGAATATCAAATCAGAAAATAGAAATAGAAAAGAATAAAACAAAGTAAACAGAAAAAAATAAGAGAAAACGACCAGCCCACCATCTGGCCCAACAGCCCAACTCGCAGCCCACCTCCTCTTTTTCCCTGAAGCGTTTTCCTTCACCGTATAAACAACCCGCATAGTCTATGACTGGTGGACCTCCCCCTTTCTCTCCTTTTCTCACTGACAGAGGACCCCACCATCGGCCCTCTTCTTCCTCACCCGCCACGGACTGGTTCTTCCCCCTCTCCTCGCCGTTGCAGACTTAACTTCTCGGCTTGATTACGCCTTAACGCGACAATCTTTACTCGCAGTGATCGCGCACCTTAAAGCGCCAGCCTCCCCTCTTCCGTTTCCCCCAGACGCCCCTCCTCGACACGCCTCCAGGCCGCCACAATCTCTCCTCGACTGCCTCGGCTCCGACCACCGTCTCCGGCCAATTCAGGCCAGTACACGCCACCCCCTTCCTTCTCGAGCACCCTAGCAACTTCCCCACTCCCAGGCACTCCTCCCTGTACCACCCGTTCGACCGCGGACACCCCTGATGACGTGGACATCCCTACTATTGATACAACCGTTGTACCTACAGCAACACACATACAAGGACCCATCACAAGATCTCGTGCCAAACAACTTAACTATCAGGTACTTTCGTTTCTTGGAACTATTCCTTACATACATGAGAATATGATGCTGCCTAAATCAGATACATTTCTTACTCTTAGGAATGATGGACCAAGCATGGATGAGAGGGACAAGCATTGGAGCATGGCCATGCATGGAGATGGCAGCAAGCATGTGATGATCCAAGAGAAGGCCACGGATGAAGATTTCAGAACTTTGAGGCCACCATAATGAAGAAAGAAGGCTTGGACGAAATATTAAAGATCAATACTTTACGAATTCGTCCATAGCATAATATGGTGCTGCGACACCTTTATTTTGGGCCAGGCCCATGTAATTTTCGCAGGATTTTAATTAGCCACTTTTTAGAGTCCGTATTTGAGGGGAAAAGGACTTTTAGGGTTGGATTCGGCCACCACTTCCATGGCTGGCCGAAACCCCACCTTTTCGCCCTTAAATACGCCCCATAGCCGAACCTCTAGACTCGGATTTTGTTTAGACATTAAGTTAGCCATAGTCGCAACTTCGCCAAGGCTCGAGCGTCGCAGAGGCCTCTTGTACTTCGCACCTATTCAGGATCCCACCTCTTTCAATAAAGCTTTCCTCTTAATCCGCAATATCTTGATTGCAATATTGGTTCTTACTTGTTCTCGATTTCAGGTGGGAATTAAGACCCTCGCTGGTCAGGCTGATCGTGTTCACGCAGGATCGGTAACCTCCAGGAGATTGGCCTAGCGATTGCATTGGCGCTCGTGCTCGCACGTGTAGTCGGATCGTCAAGCCCGAACTCCACCAAATCGATTATCGCCATCTCATCGAAAGATCGGACACCTTTGCCCTATCAAGTGGTATCAGATTTCAGGTTGCTCGGTGAGATTTTACTGTTTTTCATAGATTAGATCTATTTTTACCTATAACCCACGAAAAAGCCAAAAACACAGTTAGAGTTTAGATCCATCCCATAACCAATCTACGCCTCGCATTATCTTTTCAGTTTTTGCATTGTTGAATTTGTGTCTACATCGTCGCGTCGAGTTGCTGGTCTTAGTGTCTCGTCCCTTAGAGTTTCGAGTTCTAATCATACTAGTCACCGCCACACTCGCCGATCACCACCACCATATTCCGCCGCCATATACCCTGCCACCATAAACCCTAAAACTCCGCCACCGCCTCCCTACCGCGACACGGATCCGATCACCTTCCCTGCCGCGGCACGAGTCCGAGTTGAGTCATTATTTCCTAGTTATTTCTTTTGACTTTCCTTCTTTGTTGTTTCCGTGTTCCGCTGAAGTCCGTGTCGAGCTAAGAGTCCGGTCGTAAGTCCAGAAGGAGAGCAAAAAAAAAAAAAAAAAAAAAAAAAGAGTCTGGAACCGCCTCCGAAAAAATTTCTGGCTATGCTTGTTGTGTCGCGTCGTGCCATCGTTGGTGATCTAGGCTCGCGTCTCTAGTACGGTCTAGCCTAGGACCAGCACAGTACCGTCGTTGAGCATTCTTTCAACTTTTGCATTGCTGTTTTGATAATTGCTAACCCCTTTGCTAAGCCTTCCCAGAGCTCCACAGATACTCTCCACGTGCGGTGTTTCGACTCCTGGTAATCGCTTGGTTCAATCTCTGGACCCACTGATCCTCGTGGTTGCACATCGCCTTTTCCTGCTGTTTGGTAAGAACTTGTAAGAGCTTCGTATATTGCTTGACGGATTACGCGTGACTTCCACCATATTCCTGTAGTATATACCTGTGCTTTTAAGGACTAACCATGACAGATACTTCGCGGAATCCTGCCACCATGACGAACGAAGAACTACATGCCCACTTCTCCGCGCTCTTGGTCAGTCGCGCTGAAGACGTGGATACGCGCCTAGGGGAGTTTGACACCAAGCTCACCAACGCCGTGGACAAGATCGATGGACTCGAGAAATCCTTCAACGCCAAGCTTGACGTTCGGTTCAAGGAGCTTTTGAACCGATTGCCCGCACCCGCACCGGCACCCACACATGGCGCACGGCGCATTCCGATCACGGGTCGGACTGCTGGTTCGGCTCCCGCCGCACCCCCGGCGGCTCCTGCTGCGACTGACGTTCCTCAGACTTCCGCCGCGGCTGCTGCTGCGACATTGGGGACAGACGACGGGTACTACTACGACCCCGACGACGACGATCTGTTTGACGAGGAGGTTGAACAACCTCCACAGGTACCTGCTGGTCGCCCCCGACATTACTACCGCAACGCTCGCCCACCGGTACGTAATGATGTTGATCATGTTGCAAAGCTTAAATTAAATATTCCATCTTTTGAGGGTAAATATAATCCTGATGCATATCTTACATGGGAGATGGAAGTAGAACAACGTTTTGCATGCTTAAAATATCCTGAGAATATGCGTGTTAGTGCTGCTACATGTGAATTTACTAAATTTGCTTCCCTTTGGTGGTCTGAGTATTGTCGTTTAAATCCTACTACTATTCCTAGTACTTGGACTGCTTTAAAAACTGCTATGCGTGTTCGTTTTGTACCTCCCACTTATCAACGTGATTTACTAAAGAATCTGACACGCTTAGAGCAAGGGAAAAATTCTGTAGAAGAGTATTATCAGGAATTGCAAACGGGGATGGTTAGGTGTGGTCTTGTTGAATCTAATGAACAAATGCTTGCACGTTTCTTTGGTGGATTAAACAAGGACATTCAGCACATATTAGATTATAAGGAATATAATTCTATCACTCGTTTGTTTCATCTTGCTTGCAAAGCTGAACGTGAAGTGCAGGATCGCCAAACACCATGGAGGAGGACTAATAATTCTGCAGGTCGCACATCCACTTGGACATCCCGACAATCAGCGCCTCCTCGTGATTCGCCTCCAGCTACTACCACATCAAAGGCCACCACAAGATTTCCAGCTGCTCCTCCACCATCATCCAATGCTCCTGCTCGTAGTGCATCTTCTATGGCTTCCACGGGTAAGACAAAGGATATACAATGCCGCAAGTGCTGGGGTTTTGGTCATATTGAGAGACAGTGCACAACACAACGTGTGATGATGGTGCGAGAAGATGGTGAATACGATTCAGCGAGTGACTTCGATGAAGATACACTAGCCCTTATTTCTGCTCGAGATGGAGACAATTCTGATGATGATGAAGAGCCAGAGGTAATGAGAGCTGAAGCTGCTGATCAATACAAGAGTTTAATTACACAACGTGTGTTGAGTGTGCAATTGAGCAAATCTGAGCAAGATCAACGCCACAACCTGTTCCAAACACGTGGTGTTGTCAAGGAAAGAGCTATACGGATCATCATTGATGGAGGGAGTTGTAATAATCTGGCCAGTGTTGACATGGTAGAGAAGCTTGCGCTTCCAACAAGACAACGCCCACATTCATACTACATCCAATGGTTTGAGAGTTCTCGCAAGATCAAGGTAACAAGAACGGTACGCGTGCATTTTACTATTGGTACATATTCTGATTTTGTTGATTGTGATGTTGTACCTATGCAAGCTTGTTCTTTGTTACTTGGTAGACCATGGCAATTTGATAGAGAATCTGTTCATAATGGCAAAACTAATCACTATTCTCTTATGCATGATGGAAAGAAAATTGGTCTAAAACCTATGACTCCCGAACAGATTTTAAAAGATGATCTTGCTAGAGCTAGTAGAGCTAAAACTGAGGAGAAAAATAAAAGTGAGAATCAGATTGTTGCTGCAGATTTTATACCACCAAAGAACACTAAATCTGATTCTACACATGCTACTGAAATTCGTTTGAAGAGTCCATGTATGCTTGCAAATAAAATTGATATTGCTGAACTAGATGTAAACAATACTCAATGTTATGCAATTGTCTGCAAAGAGGTTTTGTTTTCATTTGAGGATATGCCTCCTTCTTTGCCACCCGCTGTTGCTAACCTTTTGCAGGAATATGAGGACGTCTTTCCCGCTGAGTTGCCACCAGGACTACCTCCTATTAGAGGAATTGAGCATCAAATTGATCTAATTCCTGGTGCCACGTTGCCCAACCGCGCGCCATATAGAACCAATCCAGAGGAGACAAAGGAGATACAACGCCAAATTCAGGAACTACTCGACAGAGATCATATTCGTGAGTCCCTTAGCCCTTGTGCTGTTCCTATTATTTTGGTACCTAAGAAAGATGGTTCTTCGCGCATGTGTACTGATTGTAGAGCTATCAATAATATTACTATTCGATATCGTCATCCTATTCCACGTTTAGATGACATGCTTGATGAATTGAGTGGCTCTACCATGTTTTCTAAAGTTGATTTGCGTAGTGGTTACCACCAGATTCGTATGAAATTAGGAGATGAATGGAAAACAGCATTTAAAACTAAGTTCGGTTTATATGAGTGGTTAGTAATGCCTTTTGGTTTAACTAATGCACCTAGCACTTTCATGAGATTAATGAACGAAGTTTTACGTGCTTTCATTGGACGTTTTGTGGTAGTCTACTTTGATGATATTCTGATTTATAGCAAATCTTTAGAGGATCATTTGGACCATTTACGTGCTGTTTTTAATGATTTACGTGATGCACGTTTGTTTGGTAACCTTGAGAAGTGCACCTTTTGCACCAATCGAGTTGCGTTTCTTGGCTATGTTGTTACATCACAGGGTATTGAAGTGGATCCAGCCAAGATTGAAGCTATTGAGAATTGGTCGCAGCCCAAGACGGTCACACAAGTGAGGAGTTTTCTTGGCCTCGCTGGTTTGTATAGGCGCTTTGTCAAAGACTTTGGATCAATTGCCGTGCCACTGAATGAGCTTACCAAGAAGGATGTGCCCTTTGTTTGGGGCGATGCACAACAACAGGCCTTCGTCATATTGAAAGATAAGCTAACACATGCTCCCTTACTCCAACTTCCTGATTTTACTAAGACTTTTGAGCTTGAATGTGATGCTAGTGGAATTGGTTTGGGAGGGGTGTTATTACAAGAGGGAAAACCTGTTGCATATTTTAGTGAGAAATTGAGTGGGGCTAGTCTGAACTATTCTACTTATGATAAAGAATTATATGCGTTGGTTCGGACATTAGAAACTTGGCAACATTATCTATGGCCTAAAGAGTTTGTTATTCATTCTGATCATGAATCTTTGAAGCATATTCGTAGTCAAGCTAAGTTGAATCGTCGTCATGCAAAGTGGGTTGAATTTATTGAGTCTTTTCCTTATGTTATCAAACACAAAAAGGGTAAAGATAATATTATTGCTGATGCTTTGTCACGCCGTTATGCTTTGTTATCTCAACTTG
Source organism: Avena atlantica (assembly GCA_910589765.1). Lineage (NCBI taxonomy): Eukaryota > Viridiplantae > Streptophyta > Magnoliopsida > Poales > Poaceae > Avena > Avena atlantica. Next base: position 35,066 of record CAJUWN010000681.1, read on the forward strand.
ACTTCAAAATATTTGGATTGGAAACTATTAAGGAACAATATGTGCATGATGCTGAATTTAAAGATGTGTTGCAGAATTGTAGAGATGGTAGAACTTGGAACAAGTTCGTCTTCAATGATGGATTTGTGTTCCGTGCTAACAAACTATGCATTCCAGATAGCTCTGTTCGTCTTTTGTTGTTACAGGAGGCGCATGGAGGAGGATTGATGGGACACTTTGGTGTCAAGAAGACGGAGGACGTTCTTGCTGCACACTTCTTTTGGCCACGTATGCGTCGAGATGTTGAGAGATTTGTGGCACGCTGCACTACTTGTCAAAAAGCTAAGTCTCGCCTTAATCCACATGGTTTATATATGCTTCTTCCTGTTCCTAGTGTTCCTTGGGAGGATATTTCTATGGACTTTTTTTTGGGATTGCCCCGAACACAGAAGGGGAGGGATAGTATTTTTGTTGTTGTGGATCGGTTCTCTAAGATGGCACACTTTATTCCTTGTCATAAAACGGATGATGCTGCGCATATTGCTGATTTGTTCTTTCGTGAAATGGTTCGTTTGCATGGTGTGCCAAATACTATTGTCTCTGATCGTGATACTGAATTTCTTAGCCACTTTTGGAGATGTTTATGGGCTAAGTTGGGGACTAAATTGCTCTTTAGTACTACATGTCATCCCCAAACTGATGGTCAAACTGAAGTAGTAAATAGAACTTTGTCTACTATGTTACGGGCTGTTTTAAAGAAGAACTTAAAATTGTGGGAAGAGTGTTTACCTCATATAGAATTTGCTTATAATCGTTCCTTGCATTCTACCACAAAGATGTGCCCATTTGAGATTGTGTATGGTTTTGTTCCTCGTGCACCTATTGATTTATTGCCTTTACCTTCTTCGGTGCAACATAATTTGGATGCTACACAACGCGCTGAAATGATATTAAACTTGCATAAGACTACTAAAGATAACATTGAACACATGAATGCTAAGTATAAACTTGCTGGGGATAAAGGGAGAAAGCATGTTGTGTTTGATGTTGGCGATCTTGTTTGGTTACATTTGCGTAAAGATCGTTTTCCTGATTTACGCAAGTCTAAGTTAATGCCACGTGCTGCTGGTCCCTTTAAGGTGTTAGAGAAAATCAATGATAATGCATATAAACTTGAGTTGCCTGCAGATTTTGGTACGGTTAGTCCTACATTTAACATTGCAGATTTGAAGCCTTACTTTGGTGAGTAAGATGAGATTGCGTCGAGGACGACTTCAATTCAAGAAGGGGAGCATGATGTGGACATCCCTACTATTGATACAACCGTTGTACCTACAGCAACACACATACAAGGACCCATCACAAGATCTCGTGCCAAACAACTTAACTATCATGTACTTTCGTTTCTTGGAACTATTCCTTACATACATGAGAATATGATGCTGCCTAAATCAGATATTTTCTTACTCTTAGGAATGATGGACCAAGCATGGATGAGAGGGACAAGCATTGGAGCATGGCCATGCATGGAGATGGAAGCAAGCATATGATGATCCAAGAGAAGGCCACGGATGAAGATTTCAGAACTTTAAGGCCACCATAATGAAGAAAGAAGGCTTGGACGAAATATTCAAGATCAATACTTTACGAATTCTTCCATAGCATAATATGGTGCTGCGACACCTTTATTTTGGGCCAGGCCCATGTAATTTTCGCAGGATTTTAATTAGCCACTTTTTAGAGTCCGTATTTGAGGAGAAAAGGACTTTTAGGGTTGGATTCGGCCACCACTTCAATGGCTGGCCGAAACCCCACCTTTTCGCCCTTAAATACGCCCCATAGCCGAACCTCTAGACTCGGATTTTGTTTAGACATTAAGTTAGCCATAGTCGCAACTTCGCCAAGGCTCGAGCGTCGCAGAGGCCTCTTGTACTTCGCACCTATTCAAGATTCCACTTCTTCAATAAAGCTTTCCTCTTAATCCGCAATATCTTGATTGCAATATTGGTTCTTACTTGTTCTCGATTTCAGGTAGGAATTAAGACCCTCGTTGGTCAGGCTGATCGTGTTCACGCAGGATCGGTAACCTCCAGGAGATTGGCCTAGCGATTGTATTGGCGCTCGTGCTCGCACGTGTAGTCGGATCGTCAAGCCCGAACTCCACCAAATCGATCATCGCCATCTCATCGAAAGATCGGACACCTTTGCCCTATCAGATAGCGCTCAAACGGTTGCTCGGAATTCTACAAGGTATCAAATGTGCATAGCCCAAGCAATCATAAGAGGAACTAGTCTCAATAGGTGTTTGTTGCTCGCAAAGATAGTGGGGTTCACAAAGGAATGCAAGTGGGGAGAAGTCGCCGAATGTTTATACCTTTCGTCGACGATCTTCACCCTTTATTGTTGGATTCCGCCTTGCTCATGGAATTTGGATGGAGTAGATAGCATGAACCACGTGGATGATGATGTAGGGCTCCTTCTCCTCTTCGAAACGAGCTAAAGAACACCAAAATCTGAGTTCGTATGCAAAAGTTATGCTCAAAACGGTGAGAGGCTGAAATCTGGAACTTGCTGTTTTGGATCAGTATGGGGCGGTAGTACCGGTTGTTTGGGCCCGGTATTACCGGTTAAGTGCGGTAGTACCGGTTTTTGGACCCGGTAGTACCGCTTGGACCTGAAACTCCCAGATTTGACGCGTTTTTGCGATTTTGGGGTGATTTGGGCAGAAAATCTTCAAGAAAAGCACCAAATCGAAGGGGGAAATCAAGGAATTAGGCCATGGGAACGCAAAGGAAGGTAGATCAACAAGTTTAGCAAGCAATCCACGGATCAAAACCTACCAAAACGCACTCAAATCACAGATCGATCCAAAACACGAATTGAGGCTGTTTTTGGTGGAATTTTCGAATTTATGAGGAAAAGACCAAATCGATGAGAAATCCGTGGCAACCAAAAGCTGCTGATACCAGATGATGGAGGGGTTAACCTCTTGGGTGCCCGATCTTCACGGATCTCATGGTCAAATCGATGGGAAAGCGAGGGGAAAGGGAGAAGGTAGCGGAAGCGAACACACACCTCGCGAAGAACACGATGAACACACGCAAAACTCACATGATACAAGGCCGATTGCTCCCGAACGGCGGCCACCGGTCCGATAGAATCCTCGCAAGGAAAGATCGGTCAACGTGCTCCCTCAGATCCACATCGGAGAGGGAAGAACACCTTGGGGAGGGTCTTGACAACTTGGAGACGAGACATGAACTCCAAGGCCTTGTTCAACGATGGATGCGTGATGCAAAGTCCAATCGAGGTTGGTGACGATAGTCGGTCCCCTTGGTAAAGGGGATGAGGCAAAACTAGAGATTCCACAATGGGGGTTGTCTTTAGTCTATCATCTATGCCTAAGGGGTACATGAGGGGTGGGGGCTCTATTTATAGGCCAACCACTAAACAAGGGTAGTTTGGGGATAAACTAGGCGAATAGGTAATACATGGGCTGTGGCCCAACAGGTGCGCGCAGGCACATATATGACCGGTAGTACCGGACTTGGGACCGGTAGTACCGGTCATCACCGGTAGTGATGAGGATATCTCTAGTCCTTTACCATTATCTCCCAATGATGATGATGATGTTGTTGCACAAGACAAGTCCAATGAAATCAGAATTGGACCAATGACAAGGGCACGTGCAAAGCTACTAGGCCAACAGGTGAATTCACTCTTAATTGAATCTGATATTTCAATTGATGAGAACTTTATACTGCCTAAGTCTATGCACCTTTGTATGATCAGGTTTGTTGATAACACAAGCGTTGCACGTGGAGAAGAAGGAGAGTGGCAACAGGAAGAACAAGCACTGATTTCCAATATCAGCAAGTGCGCGAGGGAGGAGAGGGAGGCAGGCGCACTAGGAGACAATGAGGGAATCACGTATGATCAAGAAAGGGATGAGGAGCACCCAGAAATACATGTTTGAGGTGTTCCACGATGTTTGGCCTGCGTGCCAATTAGACCGAATCCATCTATGGGTCGGTATGTATCAGTTTGAGTCGAACCGAGTCAGTTTGGGCCAAGTTATGGCTGTTTTTAGGCCCGTTTAGTGGGGAGGACGCCCCAGCACTTATATATTCCCTAGCAGCCGTCACAATTAGGGCTAGACCACGTTTAGATTAAACCAATACTTGTTTCGTTGAACTGCTGCAAGCATTCATCTGAAATTATATGTTCCTCTTTGATTCGATTAGGAATATCTACCATACCTCCACTTTGATTCGATCTGGAGTTTGCTACTGAAAGTCTTCGTGTTTTCTGCTGTTCCATTGGGAATTGGTAGATTGCAAACCGCTTCGTGGTCAGCGGCTACGTGCGCAAGTGTGTGAAGTTGCGAATACCATCTGGGTTGAGATCTGTTGCATTGGCAGCGGGGGAACAGCCGGTGATTCACAGCATCCCACAAGTTATCTCCATTACCTCCACCATCATCTACGACGTGCTCAACGAGAAGATCGGGCCACCCCTTATCATCTTGGTATCAGATTCTCAGGTTTACTCGGTGAGCAATTCATCCCCATAGATTAGTTGTTTTAGTCCTATACAGAAAAAGCCACACAAAAAATATTAGGGTTCATAGTGTATTGCCATAGACTAGATAACACCGTTCGTGAGTTCTAGTTGCTGATCGTAGTATTTTTGTGTAACCTTTCGTCTAAATCTGAGTCATAGTTTTTGTCTAGTTTTTGTCTAGTTTTCGTCAAAGTTTGTCTCATAATCGAAGTTTTAGACTGTTTCTAGACTGTTCGTCGTGTTCTGAAGTTTTAGATCTAGTAGATCCGTTTTTATTTTGGTAGTTTTGGAGTTGCTAGATCTATTTCAAAAAAAAAAAAAAAAAAAAAAAAAAAAAAAATCCGCGCGTCGCTGCCTCTCGCTAGACCTGAGAAAGGTCTGTCCTTAGGCGTCGGTTGAACGAGCCGAGAAAAAAAAAAAAAAAAAAAAAAAAAAAAAAAAAAAAAAATCCCGCGCGTCGCTGCCTCTCGCCAGAGCTGAGACAAGTCTGAGCTTGTGCGTGAGCAAGCCAGCCAAAAAAAAAAAAAAAAAAAAAAAAAAACTTTTTTTTTTTTTTTTTTTTGTTACTGTGTCCACATAGCGTTCCTATCTTTGTGAGCCTTAGTAAGCCTTTCTTGGTGTCTAGAACTATCCTACGAGACTAGCATGCTTAGTGCTCTTCGGGCTGCTTAGTTTAGCAATCTGGTGCCCGTTTTGTTGAGTCATTGCTAGCGTCTCTTCTTGTGCATTGCAACACGAGCATTACTCCGATATACCTTCCTTTTGAGCTCCTTTTTAGAGTTGCAATTGCCCCATTTATCTCCACTGTGTGTGTTTCCGTGGGTCTTTGTCATACGGTCAGCACTAGGATTTCTGAATTGGTGTTGTTAGGTATCCATACCAAGCTCCACTACATACCCCTAGTTGTCGTGTGATAATCTTTCCCTCGGTATTCGCTTCGTCACATCCGTGCACGTTCTGCTCATACAAGTTGGTAAGCTATCCTAATTCACTTTGGAACGGTAAGATACATTGTTTTCTTTCAGTTTCGAGTGAGTTGTGAGCGTTCCACCATACACCTAGTTTTGTTTGCACTAACCTACTAATCATGTCTGAGAGTGTTAATGTGCAGATGAAAAAGGATCCTACTGCTGTGGTGCATTGGAATGAATATGAAGCCTTGCGAGATCACTTGACACGTCAGATAGATGTTGCTGTTACCAATATACACGAAGATGTGCGTGTTATTGATTTAGAACTTAAAGAGGCCAAAGAAACGGCTGCCACCACTCAAGACACCATGACTGCAATTCAGCGTTCTCTCACTGATTTAACACGAGCCGTGACTAAGTTGCAAGCAACTGTTGATCTTCAGCACAATCAGCAACACACTGCTGAGGAGGAAGAGGGTGATGCAAGTATTCATGGTGACAATCATGGAAATTTTGATGATGATGCAGCTGCTCCTGCTGCACATCCGGCAGGCCGTGGCAATGGAGGCCGTGGCAATGGAGGCCGTGGCAATAGAGGAAGAGGTGCTGATATACCTCATGGCCGTGGCTTTGCTCCTTTCGGTGCACGTCCTCATGTTGCTAATCCTGAGGTTCAGCAAGAGGATGGGCTAGGAAAACCAAAATTTTCTCTTCCCAAGTTTGAGGGCTCTAATGATGTTGAAGAGTATCTTATATGGGAGCTGAAGATAGAGAAATTATGGCGTTTGCATGAATACACCGAGGATAGAAAAATCAAGTTAGCATCTTCTGAATTTGATGGGTATGCTTTGCGTTGGTGGGATAATCTTGTGCGTACAAGGCAAGAAGAAGGTGACCCCCCAATTATTACATGGAGAACTATGAAGCAAGTGATGCGTGACAGATTTATTCCGCGCAACTACATTCGTTCTCTCTATGATAAACTGCAGAATTTGAAGCAAGGCACGAAGAGTGTTGATGATTATTATCAGGAGATGGAGTTGATTATGCAGCGTGCTAGAGTACGTGAAGAGTCTGAACAAACCTTGCAGCGTTTCCTCTCAGGTTTGACATATAATATCAAGCGCATTGTTCGGCATCACCAATATCATGATATGAATGATCTATTACATCATGCACGTGAAGCTGAAGCTCAGTTGGCTGAAGAAGCCAAATATAAAGCTCGTTCTTCTCCAGCTAGTGGTCGTTTCACACCTCGACCGGCTGGTAGCATACCCCCGCAAAGTACCAATTCAGGTTTTCGTGCTTCGTCATCGAACAGGTCAGATACTGTTGTGTCGAATGCAAAGAAAATAGCACAACCTGCAGCTAGTGGTACTGGTTCATCTTCATCTACCGCACGGAACCGGGACATGGCTTGTCACACATGTGGTGGCTTGGGTCACCTGAGGAAGGATTGTCCTAACAAGAAAGTGATGCTGATTAATGAGGACAACGAGTATGAAACCGGTGATGATGCTGATCCTGAGTCTGAAGCTTTGGATGATGACGGCTATTCCAGTGATGGTCCTATTGATGCATATGCGACTCACTATCCCACCATTGTTTGCTCACAGAAAGTCCTGAATGTTACGCCTAGCTCTGAAAATCAGCGATGCAATTTGTTCCAAACAAAGGCTGTTGTTGGTCCTGGCAAGGCGTGCAAAGTGATAGTTGATGGTGGTAGCTGTCGCAATTTGGCTAGTAAAGAGCTTTGTGCCAAGCTGAAACTGAAGTATTTACCGCACCCCAATCCATATTATATTCAGTGGCTGAGTGATAATGGAGAGATGAAGGTTAGCTACATGGTGCGTGTGGAATTTCAGATTGGACCATATAAAGATACCATTGAATTTGATGTGGTTCCTATGACCGTGTGTCATTTGTTGTTAGGCCGCCCATGGCAATATGATCGCAATGTGCAACACAATGGGAGAGCCAACACATATCATTTGAATTGGCATGGTAGAGACATTACTTTGCGGCCCATGACACCACAACATATTATAAATGAATCTCGTCAAAAGATTGAAGTGAATCTGGAGAAAGAAACTGAGAGAGTAGATAGACGAGAGACTACACCTTCGGTGAGTGAGAGCCACAAGCCAAATATGAGTGGCAAAAAGAAAGGTGAGGGAGTGCATTCCTTAGTAATGTTAGCCACCAAATCTGATCTGAGAGAGTTTCGTGAGGATCCTACTGCTGTTCCACTTGTGCTTATGTACAAGGGTGAAATTTTAGTTTCTAACGACATGACCCCTATCTCTCTTGGTGTTTCTGATGTATTACAGGAATTTAGCGACGTGTTTCCAAGCGAGGTACCTGCAGGTTTGCCACCAGTGCGAGGTATTGAGCATCAAATTGATTTTATACCAGGAGCATCGTTGCCTAATCGAGCCCCCTACCGCACCAACCCCGACGAAACGAAGGAAATTCAGAAGCAAGTGCAAGAACTTCTCGACAAAGGGTATATTCGTGTGAGCCTAAGTCCTTGTGCTGTTCCTGTTATTTTAGTTCCTAAGAAAGATGGTACATGGCGCATGTGTGTAGATTGTAGAGCTATTAATAACATCACTATTCGGTATCGCCATCCTATTCCACGCTTAGAGGATATGCTGGATGAACTGAGTGGTGCTGCTATTTTCTCTAAAATTGATTTGCGTAGTGGTTATCATCAAATTAGGATGAAAGAAGGGGATGAGTGGAAGACAGCCTTTAAAACTAAGTTCGGATTATATGAGTGGTTAGTAATGCCTTTTGGGTTAACTAATGCACCTAGTACTTTCATGCGATTGATGAACCATGTTTTAAGGCATTTCATTGGCAAGTTTGTGGTTGTGTACTTTGATGATATCTTAATTTACAGCCGCAATGAATCTGAACATAGTGCTCATATCCGACAAGTTTTGCAAGTGTTGCGTGATAATAGGCTTTATGGCAATCTTGATAAGTGCACATTTTGCAAAGATAAGGTCATATTTCTGGGATATGTTGTTTCTAAAAATGGAGTTGAGGTGGATGCATCTAAAATTGAAGCTATACAAAATTGGCCTACTCCTATGAATGTTAGTCAAGTACGAAGCTTTCACGGTCTTGCTGGTTTCTATAGGCGTTTTGTGAAAGATTTTAGTACTATTGCTGCCCCTTTGAATGAACTTACTAAGAAAGGTGTTGAATTTGTTTGGGGCCCAGCCCAAGATCATGCTTTTGATGAACTGAAACGTTTGTTAACTACTGCACCATTACTTGCACTTCCTGATTTTAATAAACACTTTGAGATTGCATGTGATGCTAGTGGCATTGGTATTGGAGGTGTGCTGATGCAAGAGGGTAAACCAATTGCATATTTTTCTGAGAAATTGAGTGGTGCACGGTTAAATTATCCTGTGTATGACAAAGAATTGTATGCGCTTGTTAGAGTTCTTGAAGTTTGGCAACATTATTTGTGGCCAAAAGAATTTATCATACATTCTGATCATGAGGCTTTGAAATATTTAAAAGCTCAATCCAACCTGCATAGACGTCTTGCTAAGTGGGTTGAATTCATTGAGTCTTTCCCATACATCATTAAGCATAAGAAGGGTAAAGATAATGTTGTTGCTGATGCTCTATCTAGGAAAAATATGTTGTTGACACACTTAGATGTAAAGGTTCCTGGTTTAGAGAGTTTGCGTGCTTTATATGCTACCGATCATGATTTGCAGCACCATATGGTTTGTGTACTAATGGGAAAGCATGGGAAAAATATCATATACATGATGGCTTTTTGTTTCGAGCTAACAAACTGTGTGTTCCAGAATCGTCCGTGCGTTTGCTATTGTTGCAGGAATCACATGCCGGTGGTTTAATGGGTCACTTGGACGAGAGAAGACTTTGCTCATGCTCGCTGATCACTTTTATTGGCCTAAGATGAGGCGTGATGTGGACAGATTTGTGAAGCGTTGCATTACTTGCAACAAGTCCAAATCAAAACTGAAGCCTCACGGTTTGTATACTCCTCTTCCTGCTCCTACTACACCATGGGAAGATATCAGCATGGATTTTGTGTTAGGACTACCTCGAACCAGGCGAGGACATGATTCAGTTTTTGTGGTAGTTGATCGTTTTTCTAAGATGGCACATTTTATTGCCTGCCACAAAAGCGACGATGCGTCGCATGTTGCTAATCTGTTTTTCAGGGACATCGTACGCTTACATGGAGTACCAAAGACGATTGTTTCTGACCGGGATGTGAAGTTTATGAGCTATTTCTGGAAGACACTTTGGGGAAAACTGGGAACAAAGTTACTATTCAGTACCACTTGTCATCCCCAAACTGATGGTCCAACGGAGGTGGTAAATCGCACACTTTCAACGTTGCTGCGATCGATGATCAAGAAGAATCTGCGTGTGTGGGAGGACTGTTTGCCGCATGTGGAGTTTGCTTATAACAGGGCGGTTCACTCAACAACGCAGCTTTGTCCGTTTGAAGTGGTCTATGGTTTTAAACCAATTACCCCACTTGATTTGCTGCCTCTTCCACTTCAAGAGAGAGTTAACATGGAGGCATCCAAGAGGGCAGATTTTGTGAAGAAGATACATGAGAAGACAAAGGAAGCAATTGAGAAGAAGGGCAAGTACACCGCTGATCGTGTTAATAAGAAGAGAAAGGAGGTGTTGTTCCAACCAGGTGACATGGTATGGGTACATTTTCGCAAAGACAGATTTCCACAACAGCGCAAGTCCAAGTTGCAGCCAAGAGGTGCTGGTCCATATAAAGTGCTTGCCAAGATAAATGATAATTCGTACAAGATTGATCTTCCTATTGATGAGTTTGGCGTCAGTAATTCATTCAATGTTGCTGATTTGACGCCATATGATGGAGAAGACCTTGGAGCGTCGGGGTCGACGCCTTTTGAAGGGGGGAGGATGATGAGGATATCTCTAGTCCTTTACCATTATCTCCCAATGATGATGATGATGTTGTTGCACAAGACAAGTCCAATGAAATCAGAATTGGACCAATGACAAGGGCACGTGCAAAGCTACTAGGCCAACAGGTGAATTCACTCTTAATTGAATCTGATATTTCAATTGATGAGAACTTTATACTGCCTAAGTCTATGCACCTTTGTATGATCAGGTTTGTTGATAACACAAGCGTTGCACGTGGAGAAGAAGGAGAGTGGCAACAGGAAGAACAAGCACTGATTTCCAATATCAGCAAGTGCGCGAGGGAGGAGAGGGAGGCAGGCGCACTAGGAGACAATGAGGGAATCACGTATGATCAAGAAAGGGATGAGGAGCACCCAGAAATACATGTTTGAGGTGTTCCACGATGTTTGGCCTGCGTGCCAATTAGACCGAATCCATCTATGGGTCGGTATGTATCAGTTTGAGTCGAACCGAGTCAGTTTGGGCCAAGTTATGGCTGTTTTTAGGCCCGTTTAGTGGGGAGGACGCCCCAGCACTTATATATTCCCTAGCAGCCGTCACAATTAGGGCTAGACCACGTTTAGATTAAACCAATACTTGTTTCGTTGAACTGCTGCAAGCATTCATCTGAAATTATATGTTCCTCTTTGATTCGATCAGGAATATCTACCATACCTCCACTTTGATTCGATCTGGAGTTTGCTACTGAAAGTCTTCGTGTTTTCTGCTTGTTCCATTGGGAATTGGGTAAGATTGCAAACCGCTTTCGTGGTCAGCGGCTACGTGCGCAAGTGTGTGAAGTTGCAATAACCATCTGGGTTGAGATCTGTTGCAGTGGCAGCGGGGAACAGCCGGTGATTCACAGCATCCCACAAGTTATCTCCATTACCTCCACCAGCATCTACGACGTGCTCAACGAGAAGATCGGGCCACCCCTTATCAGGTAGTACCGCTCTGGGACCGTAGTACGAGCTTGTGGCGTAGTACCCGCAAGCCAGTACCAGTACCGGGGCATCCAGTGGCGATGGCGCAGGCGTCAGTTATCTGGGGCGGTAGCAGGGGGCGGTAAGTAACGCTGACCGGTAGTACCGGTTCCGCCGACCGGTAGTACCGCTTGGATCTGGCAGCTGCCGACATGTCTTCTTCCTTCTTCCTCTTCCAAGCCTCCTCTTGTCGGCTTGATGTTCCGGGCTTCCTCCCTTGCCTCCGTACTGGTCGGTGTGAACCTATCATGCATATGTGACGGAGTATGAAGTAGCATACCATTCAATAGGGCAGGAAGGGGGCTCGCAATAGAGGAACGGATTCACCTTTGGAGTCCATGATGACTTGGCGTAAGTTGGAGACCTTGATGTAGTAACGACCGTAGGTCGGCTGCATCAAGGCATGTTCCCACTTGCATACTCACCATGCATCTATTTCATACTTGATTGACATTAATGGTGATGTGCAACAAGAAGAGATTACGTCATGATGGATGATGTGTATCTCTACCATGCACACACGTTCTT